>CAUYPK010093724.1:0-12133 GCA_963574355.1 Loris lydekkerianus | reverse complement strand
ATCTTTGGTGATACTTGGGAAGTTTTTTTTTATAATATTCTCTAGTATGGCTTCCATTCCTCTGGGGCATTCTTCTTCCCCTTCTGGGATTCCTATAACTCATATGTTGGAATGCTTCATAAAGTCCCATAATTCTGACAGTGAATGTCTGCTTTCTCTCTCTTCTTTTCTGCCTTTTTCACTCTCTGAGTTATCTCAATAACTTTGTCTTCTACCTCTGAAATTCTTTCTTCCGCATGGTCTAACCTGTTGCTGATACTTTCCATTGCATCTTTAAGTTCTCTAATTGACTGCTTCAGGTCCACTAGCTCAGCTACATCCTTTCTATATTTTTCATATCGTTAATCTCTTATTTGATTCTGTGTTTAGATTTCCTTTTGGTTATTTTCCATTTATTAGCAGTTTCCTTTATTGTTTCCATCATTTCTTTCGCTGTTTTCATCATGTGTATTCTAAATTTTCTTTCTGTCATTTCTAACATTTCTTTATAGGTGGAATCCTCTGCAGTAGATACCTCGTGGTCCCTTGGTGGGGTTGTTCTGGACTGGTTCTTCATGTTGCGTGGAGTTTTCTGCTGATTTTTCCTCATGAGTGATTTCCTTTATCTGTTCCGTTGCCCTAATTTTCCTTTTACTTCCTCTTGCTCTTTAAGTTCCCGTGCCTGTGGACTAAGGTTTCAATGAGTCCTTTGGTACAGGACCAGAAGGATGAGAAGGTTGAAGAGCAAGAAGGGATGAAAGAAAGAAGGAACGAGCGAAAAGAAAATAGAGAAAGGAGAGGGGGTGGGTAAAAGGAATATTGACAAAAAGAAGAGAGGCACAGAAAGAGGGAGACAGAGCAACATAGGTGTACAGTAGACTACTTTGACACAACCTTAAAAAAAGCCCACCTTCTGGGGGTTCTAAGTTGGGTGGTTCCCTTGTGGTCAGCAGCTCTTTGCTAACCTGATCGGACACAGTGCCCCACCTGCACCAAGTAGAGAGGAAAGACAATAATGCTATAAATCAAACCAAAACAAGCAAACAGAAAACTTTACGGGATAAAATTGGGTGAAAAAGCAAGTAATAGGGGTAGAAACACTAGCAAAAATGAAGTTCTAGTTATTAAAAAAGGCAGCAATGGGAAATTGTAATTAAACTAGAAAAATTAAGAAAAAAAAAATCTGTATAGAAAAGGTTGAAATTAAAAAACAAAACAACATCAACAACATCAAAATAAATAAAAAAACCCCAACCAAACAAACAAACAAACCACACAACCAAAAACAAAGCCGTATGTATATGTTGTTGAATATTGTCTGGGCAACACGTGGTCTTCTGGGGTATGAGATGTTAGTCACAGGTGATAGGACTGGAGGCCTTTGCTGATTTCTCAAATCCCACCGGGTGGATACCCTAAATCTCTCTTCAGCCCTCTTAAAAGGCACTTTAACCTTGTAAACTTGCTGAGGAGAAGCTTTCCCAGGAAAGTGCTTGTCGCTGGAATCACTGCTGAAGTGGCTATCCACTTACTCAGTGTGCCAAAACTGGTCTCACTCTGCCCCTGAGGGTTGGGGCTGTAAAGGCTCAGTCCCCACCTTTAGGCTACTCAGTCAGTAGGTTACCAGCTCCCGCCCGATTTTTGCTCTGCTACCCTGAGGACAGAGCTTGCCGGGGCAGTTCTCTCCAAATGGCTCCCTGTGGCCCACAGCCAAACACTATTAGCTCTGTCTGGCTCAGCAGGTCAGACTGGGGCCCTAGACAATGGCCAAAGTTCTCCGCACTCCTGCTCAAGCTCTCCCCAAGGCAGTTCAACTGAGTGCCAAGTCCAAAGACACCAAAACAGTTCCAGGTAAGGCCTTTCTGGTTTGCAGTCTCGCTGCTGCTGTACTTACAGTTGCCGGCGCGTTTAGACTGATTGAACACACGCGACCATTTGCCAGTTTTCCACTGTTTTTGTCCTCCTCTTGGGGTCCAGAAGTCTCTTGCTGACTCCCTGTATCCTCACAGGGATGATTATTGGCAGATCCCACCAGCCAGAGATGCATGGAGTCCTATCTCCCCAGACTCAGGGTGCCCAGATGCAAGGAAGCTGTTACTTGGCTGCCATCTTGCTCCCACCTACAGTTTCTTTGATTAAGTGGTAGTTACTCTACTTTTGATGCTTACGATAAAAATGTCTTTTAAAACAAAGAGTTGTGACTAATCTCTACCAGGAAGCACAAATCAATAATTGAGATTTTTGCTTTCATTACATTCTTAAAAAAAGATATTCTGGGAAACTTTTCTTTCTCTCTCTCTCTCTTTTTTTTTTTTTTTTTTAGACAGAATCTCAAACTGTCACCCTGGGTAGAGTGCCATGGCATCATAACTCACAGCAACCTCTAACTTGGGCTCAAGCCATCCTTTTGCCTCAAATTTTTTGTGTTTTTAGTAGGGATGGGGTCTCACTTTTGTTCAGGCTGGTCTCAAACTCATGAGCTCAAGTTAGCCATCCGCATTGGCCTCCCGGAGTGCAAGGATTGCCAGAATGCTAGGATTACAGGCATGAGCCATTGCGTCTGGCTTGCTGCGAGACTTTTGAAAGAAAACTTGTTTTAGGGGCCAGGTGTGGTGGCTCACATCTGTAATCCTAGCACTATGGGATAATGAGGCAGGTGCATCACCTGAGCTCACAGGTTCGAGACCAGTCTCAGCCAGAGCAAGACCTCATCTCTAAAAAAGAAATTGCTGGGTGTTGTGGTAGGCACCTAGAGTCTCATTTACTCAAGAGGCTGAGGCAAGAGAATCACTTGAGTCCAAGAGTTTGAGGTTGCTGTGAGCTTATGATGCCATAGCACTCTACTGAGAGGGACAAAGTAAGACTCTAAAGAAACTTGTTTTAGTTAGGTGTATTGTTTTCACATACTTGTGCTGATTTTCTCCAGTCTTTATTTGTAGAAAAAAGATGACGTGTAAAAGTGGCTGAGCCATTCATTCATTTTATTTAACCTTTATGGAACAGCCCTGTCAAGTCCTTGGAATGTAGTGATTAACTCCTGACCTTATCCTTGAGGAGTCAGGGAGAAGTTCCATATCCAGAAGTTTGTAGACTTAACTAGTGAATGAGACAAGTAAATGATTAACTAATACAATGTGGTAAGGATTCAAATATAGTTGTGGGTCCAGAGGGCTGTGGAAGCACATGTGGGAGATCAGTTTCTTCTGTTGGAGTCAGAAGGTCAGGATAAGAAGAGCTAACTGGAAGATAAAGGGTGAAAGGGCTTCTGGCTGTAGGAGGAAGCAGTGCCAAACTAGGACAAATGAGAGTGCCTGGTGTCCAGGGGTCAGACCAAAGTATCATAGGAGTTGCTGGGAGAAAAGCTAGAGAAGATTAGGGCCAGCTTGTGAATTCAGCTAAGAGAGTGACTTTATCTTGTACACGGTGGGGACTATAGAAAGATCTTGATTGGATGCATAACATCAACTTTATGTTCTCTGTAAGTGATTTTGATGACAGAGTGATAGGCAGAATGTAAGGAGGAGACTAGTTAAGGACAGTTTGCATATTCCAGATAAGAGATGACAAGGGAGAGAACCAAGGCATTGACAATAGTGTGTACCACCACGCCTGGCTAATTTTTCTATTGTAAGTAGAGATGGGGGTCTCACTCTTGCTCAGGCTGGTCTCACTCTTGCTCAGGCTGGTCTCAAACTCCTGAGCTCAAGCAATCCACTAGCCTTGGCCTCCCAGAGTGCTAGGAGTCTAGGTCTGAGCCACTGGATACAGCCAGTTTGTTTTCTAACTATATGGTTGGAAATCGGAGATATTGTTAACTAGTTTAGGGAAATGTCTAGAGCAAGAGTTCCTTGTGACTGGGTTCAAAAAAATTGAGAAGAATCATCTGTTTGGGGAAAAATGCTAGGCTAATGGGCATTAGGGTTTTTCTTTAACATTAGGTTTTTAATATGTTTGTATAAAAGTATTTGTACAGAAGTCATTATATATGGAAATAATCAGTGATGAATTCTCTAGTTGTAAAACTGGTCTCTAGTTAAATCTTTATATCACTAGAGTTGTCTAGCACCTAATCAACATAACATGAATGCAGTGAAAATCAACTACAAAGTAGAAGAGTGAGCCTTACAAAACTGTGGGGTTTCATGAAGTCAAAGCAAAGTGGAAAACTGCTCAAACCATAAGCACATATCAGAGAACTAGTGAATAGAAGAGGCAGAAATTCCTTAACAAAGATTCAAAAAGCAGTGACCGTGAGAATGATAAATTTGCCTTTAGACTTCATTGAAATCGAGACTTCTCTCCATCTCAAGATACCATTAAGAGAATGAAGAACAAGATACAGACTAGAAGAAATTTGCAATTCATATATCTGACATAGGACTTGCACCAAGAATTTATATGTGTATGTGTGTAAAATCAGTAAGAAAATGAATTTTAAAAATGCAAAGAAGTCTTGAATAGGCACTTTGTAATAGAGGATCTCAGAATGACCAGTATGCATATAAAAAGGTAATCAACAGGATACAAGTTAAAACAGTAATAAGATACTGCTATATACCTTCCAGAATGGCTAAAATTTAAAAGAAGGTCACTGCCAGTGTTGACAAGACGTAGACCAACTGGATCTTTTACATGTTGCTGGCAGAAATGTAAGATAGTACAGTTACTCTGGAAAACAGTGGCAGTATCTGCACCTACCCATGATTCTTAGGTATACCCATGAGAAACTAATGTCTACTAAAAAGCATGCAAAAGTATTGATATTTTCATAGTGTCTTTATTCATAATAACCCCAAATTGGATATAACCCACATGTATGTCAGTAGTAGAATGGATGAATAGACTTTCATTTATAAAATGAAATACTGCAAAAGCAATAAGAAAGAATGAACTATGGATATACTTATCGAGTGGTTGGATCTCATTGACCTATAAATCAGATGTTAAGATTGCATACAACATGATTCCACTTATGTGAAATTTAAAAACAGGTATAGCTCTTATACTTCCTGGTAGTAGAAGTCAGAATAGTGATTTCTCCAGGGTTGTGCTGGTGGTGGTAGTAGTAATGACTGGGAAAGGGTATCAGGGAACCTTCTGGGATTTTGGAAATGTTCTATATCTTGGAATGAGTGACAGTTAACATGGGTGTATGTCTATGTAAAAATAGATTCCACACTTAAGATTTGTGTACTTTATTGTATATACATTATTATATTTTGATTTCCAAAAAGAAGCCTCTAGGAAAAAAAACGAGGCTCTAGTAAGAATAGCAGTGCTAGATCTTTTGATGAGTAAAATCAGGTAAAATGATGAAAGAGGTGCTTTAAAAGAATTTAAAAGGAATATGAGAGGCTTCAGGGGAAAATTGATAAAATATATAAATTTTTGCTGGGCACAGTGGCTCATGCCTAAATTCTAGCATTTCAGGAGGCCAAGGTGGGAGGGATGGCTTGAGGCCAGGACTTTAAGACCAGCCTGGGCAACATAGCGAAATTCTGTTTTCTACAAAAAATGATAAAAAAAATAAATATACTGTGTGTGTGTGTATATATGCACATATATGCAGTATGTTTATATATATAAATGACCTATGTAAAGGGCAAATGTGAACTCAAGGTTGTCATGCAGTTTTACAGTTTGGTTACAAAATTATGTTCCATGCCTTTCCCCAATTTATTCATTCCTTATACTAAGAATTAGTACACTGTTGCAAGTATAACCTAAATTTTGATAAATATAGTATAACATATGATACATTATAAAAATAGATTATTTTGATTTTTTGGGGGGGTTGAAATTCGAATCAAATCCCTTTTCATCATTCTGAAATGTCCTTATTTAAGAGAAGTCACATTGTAGCCTTTTCCCCTGTATACTAATTGCTCCTAGATAATGAGGAATGTTGTATTTCCTTTGGCTGCAAGGTTTTGAATGTAGTAATAGATATAAGCCTTTGAAGCCTTTGGTAAGTTCCTTGTGGCAGTGAGGTAATGCCCCCCCAAAATATCTGTGAGCTTCGTTCAAACCTTGAACATAACCTAGTCCTCTCCATGTGGCAGAAGAGCCATCAAGATCAAGGGACATTTGAAGGAAAGCCCTCAGTGAAAGCTGACAATATATGATTAAACTACTTTGTCTTGTCACAGTTGAGGTTTCTGAAAATTTCAGTTGTTTACTACCTCAGAGGAAGTGGATTATGATTCTAGTGACTAGGGTAAAGGAAAACTACCCTTAGTTTCCATCTCAAATGAGATATTACGTGCGTTTTATGTTTGTAAATATATATAGTACACATATGTTATAGTTAATTCCCTTGGAAGAACTCACAGAGTAGTGTTGGTGAGCTGGAAGCTAGTATGGTGTGTCAAGGGGAGGAGTTGCTGGAGGACAGATAGGATTAAGAATGATGAGGGAAGAGGAAAGGATTATTTTTTAACTCTGAGACACTTCCCCAGCAGGACTGTTTTGTGTATTCTGGGAAAGGTAGATTTGGGCCCTTACTATTTCTGCTGTCCTGTTTTTGTGATACAGATACTTTCTTAGAATTATCTTGTCTTTGGGTAGCACCTGTAGCTCAGTTGGCAGGGTGCCAGCCACATACACCGAGGGTGGTGGGTTGAAACCCGGCCCAGGCCAGCTAAACAACAATGACAACTGCAACAAAAACAAAAACAGCTGGGTGTTGTGGCAGGCGCCTGTAGTCCTAGCTACTTGGAGGCTGAGGCAAGAGAATTGCTTAAGCCTAAGAGTTTGAGGTTGTTGTGAGCTGTGATGCCACAGCACTCTACCCAGGGCAACAGCTTACGACTCTGTCTCAAAAAAAAAGAAAAAAAAATTATTATTTTGTCTTTATATTGTGCAGCCTTTAAAGAAAAACTTACTTAGGTGGGGTTAGGGAGGAAAATGATAGAAACTTGGAATGGCTTAAACACCAAATGCTTTACTTACATGAATATTTTTGTATACCTACTTGAGCTTGGTGATGGGGACAGAGTTGAATATGACAGTGTTCTTGTCCTTGAGCTTACTGTGTAGAAGGGGGCATAAGTAAACAAATCAATACCTTCAGTGCCAAAGTCATTGAGGTTTCATCACTTGTATACTTTCTATGGTAAAAGGTAAGCATGGCAGCTGTGAAGAGTAAAGTTTATGGGTAGTAATGGTGATCCTCTCTTTTAACACATAATAATAAAAATAGCTAGCATTTATAGAGTGCTTAACTACATACTGAGTTCTGTTCTTATTGCTGTTTAAGATTTTAACTCTTTTAATTCTTATAACTTCCACTCTGAAGTAATACAGGTACTATAGGATGCCCCAAAAGTCACCCCTAAAGTCCCTATACATAGGAAAAATGAGAAATTGTAGCTACATATACCTTTATTTACAAATATTTATAAAATATTATCTACATGTTCCCTACCTCTTTGTAAAATTTTGTAAAGAATATTTTGTAAATACAGGTACATATAGCTGCAATTTCCCATTTTCTCTATGTATGGTGACTTTTTTTCCTCTTTTGCTTTTGCTTTTAATATCCACATTTTACTAATGTGGAAACGGAGGCCCAAAGTGCTTAAAGGACATTTGTTTGAACCAAGGCAGTCTAGTTTCCAAGTCTGTACTCTTAAACGCTATTCTATAATACCTATTTTAATCTAGTATAAATTTTAAATATACTGTACATGTGTGGTTTTAAGGGTAAGGGATTGGTTATTTCAGTAGTAGTATGCCTTGATTGTCTTCAAAGTTTCTGAATATCCATGCTGAATTTAGCTTACTATAGTGGTTTAGGTTGATTTCCCATATTAATATGGGAGATTTAAGTGAGACATTCTTTTTGTCCTTTCCCCCTTTACGTGTTATAATGATTGTTTGGCACGCTTTTAATATTCTTGCATGTTCCATTATATATCATTGTGAAATTCAGTAATTATATATTACCATTGCTTATTGTTTTTGCTATAAACATACATGTCACAATATTTTATGATGTACTCAGACTGGAGAGTTTGTGAATTACTGGATTAACATCTTTATTAATGTGACTGCAGATTTAAATTTTGGTTGTATTTTGAGCGTGGTTGTTTATTAAGACCACTGGATTACATTAAAGAATTATGTTTGCTCTGTTCTCTAAGAATGGGAAGAAGCAGTATTGAAATAATCTAGAGTACTCCAGGGAGTGCCATGGTGTCATTAATTTGTTGAGTTTATTTATGGTAGTAATGAAACCAGCACAGTATAGCTTCTCTTTGTCTCAGAGAAGAAATATATTCAAAGTGAGAGTTAATCAAGATTGAATTTTTTTCTGTTAGAGCTACTGTGTTCTTGTTCATTGAGTACGCTAATCTTCAGGGAACTTAGTCTGTATTGGATATAATTGTTCCCAAAGCTGTATTTATTTCTCTCTTTATCTAGAATTTCTTTATCTCTCAAAAATTTGGGTTATAATATTCTCATCTTGAATTAAGAACTCCAAAATTGTATCTGATTTACTCTTTTGCTGTTGTACTTCAGATTTCTCAAGGGCATTTTCTATGTGTATTTATTATAGCTCTTTACAACATTTCTAGGAGATGGGGAGGTATTTATGTTTCCTATGGCTACTGCAACAAATTACCATAAGTGTGGTCGCTTAAAACATTGTCTGTCTGTCTGTCTATCTATCTATCTATCTATCTATCATCTCTCTATCTATAATCTATCATCTGTCGGCTCACTCTGTTGCCCCAGGCTAGCTAGAGTATCGTGATGTCATAGCTTATCACAGTCTCAAACTCCTGGGCTCAAGAGATTCTCTTGCCTTGGCCTCCTGAGTAGCAGGCACTACAGGCAGCTGCCACAACACCCACTAATTTCTCAATTTTTTAGTAGAGACAGGGTCTCACTCTTTGCTCAGGCTTGTGTCCAACTCCTGAGTTCAGATGATCCACCTGCCCCAGCCTCCCAGAGTGCTAGGATTACAGGCGTGAGCCACATATTTTCTCAGAATTTCAAAATTAGTATCAATCTGCCAACATCAAAGTGTTGGAGGGCCATGCTACCTCCAGAGGCCCCAGGGAAGAATCCTCTTCTTGGCCTCTGCAGCTTCTGGCTTTCTCCTACGGCTGTATCACTCCAGCCTCTGCTTCTATGGCCACATTACCCTCTTGTCTTCTGTCTGCAGTCAAATTTCCCTCTTATCCTTATCCTTACCATAAGGATATGGTATGTGCTTGTATTTAGGGCCCACCCTGATAATCCAAAATAATCCTCCCATCTTGAAATATTTAATTTATCACATCTACAAAATCTTTTTATTTTTTTGGCCACGTAAAGTAACATTACAGCTTCTAGGGATTAGGACATTGGTATATATTTTGAGAATTTATTCCATCTGCCAGTATTTTTTGTTAATCTGTGTTTTATAGGTGAACAAATATCTAAAGTTCACAAAGTTAGAATCAGTCTCTCTTCTTTTCTTCTCAAGTATGTATGTTTCCCTACTACTTACCTCCTTTTAGAAAGTAATAATATTCTGTATTAAAGTAGATTTATTATATTGCAGTGTTTGGAGATATTCTTTTGTTCTTTTCTTGGGCTTTTTTTATTTTGATATAATTATAGAGTCCCATGCAGTTACAAGAAATAATAGAGATCTCCTGTGCTTTTTACCTCATTTTCCCCAATGGTAACATCTTGCAAAACTGTAGTACAACATTACAGCCAGGATATTGACATTGAAACAGCCGAGATACAGAGAAGTTTTGTTGTAAGGATTCCTTGTCTTGCCTTTTGCTAGCCCCACACCCATTCTTTGCCATGGTTTCTAACAACTACTAATCTGTTCTCTATTTCTATAATTCTGCTATTAGAAGAATGTTATGTAAATGAAATTATACAGCATGTAACTCTTGAGGATTGGCTTTTTTTCACTTAGCATAATTCCCTGGAGATTCTTTGAAGTTATTGCATGCATCATTAATTTCTTTTTTCTATTTTAATATTCTGTTGTATCATTACAGATATGTCTGTTGAAGGTTGACTGGGTTATTTCTTGTTTTTGGCTATCAAGAATAAAGCTATTGTAAACATTTGAGTATAGGTTTTTGTGTGAATGTAAGTTTTCACTACCCTGGAGTAAACAACCAGTGTTGTAATTGCTGGGCCATATGGTGGTTGCATAGACAGACACATGGATTTATTTCTGAACTCTAAGTTCTGTTACATTGATTTATATGTCTATCCTATGCCAGTACCACATTGTCTTGATTACCATTGCTTTGTAGTAAGTTTTGAAAACAGGAAGTGTGTGTCCTACTTTGTTCTTTTTTTTTTTTTCAAGATTGTTTTGTCTATTCTGAGTTTCTTGTAAGTTCATATGAATTTTATAATCAGTTTGTCAATTTCTCCAAAGAAGTCAGCTAGGGATCTGATAGTTAATGATTTTTAATGTGTTCATTGACTTGTATAACCAACAGTATAATTAATTTTAGAATATTTTCATCACCCCAGGAGGGAAAACTCCATGTCCATTAGCAGCGACATCTCATTCTCCTCTCCACCCTGCTCTCCTTTGCGCTAGGCAATCACTAATGTACTTTTTTTGCCAGATTTCTCTATACTGGACATTTCATAGGTGAATAAGTTAAATCATACAATACATGGTCTTTCACTTAGCATAATATTTGTAAGATTCATCCGTATGGCAGCATGTAATGATAGTAATTGTTTTTAATGTTTTTATGTTTTCTTTGGAGAAATGTCTTCAGTTCCCTTGCCCATTTTTAAATTCAGTTATTTGCCTTTTTATTATTGAGTTGTTGGAATTCTTATATATGCCAGGTTCCTTCTTATAGATAATTTGCAAAACTTTTCTCCTGTTTTGTAGGTTGTCTTTTCACTTTAAATACAGCCAATTAAAAAAAAAAAAATTACCTTTATTTGCAACCTTGTTGAACTTACTACTTCTAAGAGGTTATGGGGGGTAGATTTTTGGGATTTTTCTACGTAAACCATCATGTCATATGCAGATAGGTGCACTTTTACTTCTTTTCTGAATGACATTTACTTTCTTGTCTTCTTGCAATAGCTAGAAATTCCATTACTATGTTGAATAAGAATCTTTAGAGCAGGCCAGGCATGGTGGCTCATGCCTGTAATCCTAGCACTCTGGGAGTATAAGGCTAGAAGATCTTTTGGGATCAGAAGTTTGAGAGTAGCCTGAGCAAGGGGAGACCCCGCCTCTACTTAAAAAAACAAACAAAAAAAAACTGGGTGTGTTGGCCTGGGCTACCTAGGAGGGGAAGGCAGAAGGATCGCTTGAACCTGGGTGTTTGAGGTTGCTGTGAGCTAGGCTGATGCCACAGCACTAGCCTGGGCAACAGAGTGAGACTCTGTCTCAAAATAAAATAAAAAATAAATAAATAAAGGCATGTTAAGAATGGGCAAATGGACATGCTTGGCTTGTCCCCAATTATGGGATGAATACATTATGCATATGGCTTTTTATTTTCGAGTGCAATGTTTGCTGTAGGTTTTTTATAGATACTTAGTTGAGGAAGTTCCCCTTTATTTCTGTTTTTTTTTCTGAGACTTTTTCTTATAAATATGTAATGAATTTTATCAGGTGATTTTTCTGTGTTGATAGGTATGATCATAAGGATTATTTTTCTTAGCTTATTAATAGTGTATATTTCATTGACCGATTTCTTAAATATTAGACCAGCCTTGCCTTCTTGGATTAAATTCAACTTTTTATATACTGTTGAATTCTTTTGCTAATACTTCGTTAAGGATTTGTGTTTCTGTATTCAAGTATTGATCTATAGTTTTCTTCTTTTATACTGTCTTTTCTGTTTGTTTGCATCAGAGTAGTACTAACTTCATAAATTGAATTGGGCAGTGCTCCCTTCTCTTTTGTTTTCTGGAAGAGATTGTGTAGAATTGGTGTTAATTCTTCAAACATTTACAGCTGGGCAGGGGTGGGAATTTCTGCTCCTCTCTAGGTCTCTGCTGATACCACTAGTGCAGGGGTGGCGAACAAGTTTGACACAAAGAGCCAAAATTTTAAACTGTGAGAGTCAGAGAGCCACACCACGCAGTGACCTGCCAAAACAGACAAACACTCACACAAAAGCATATAATTTTAACAATAATATATTAAACA
>CAUYPK010093723.1:0-11451 GCA_963574355.1 Loris lydekkerianus | reverse complement strand
GACCCACACCTGTCACCATTAACCAAGATATACTCTCACTGGATCAAAGATTTAAACTTAAGACATGAAACTATAAAAATACTAGAAGAGAGTGTAGGGAAAACCTTGAAGAAATTGGGCGGGGCGAGTTTTTTATGAGAAGGACCCCCCGGGCAATTGAAGCAGCTTCAAAAATACACTATTGAGACTTGATCAAACTAAAAAGCTTCTGCACAGCCAAGAACAGTAAGTAAAGCAAGCAAACAGCCCTCAGAATGGGAGAAGGTATTTGCAGGTTATGTCTCCGACAAAGGTTTAATAACTAGAATCCACAGAGAACTCAAACGCATTAGCAAGAAAAGAACAAGGGATCCCATCACAGGCTGGGCAAGAGACTTGAAGAGAAACTTCTCTGAAGAACACAGGCGCACGGCCTTCAGACACATGAAAAAATGCTCATCATCTTTAATTATCAGAGAAATGCAAATCAAAACTACTTTGAGATATCATCTAACTCCAGTGAGACTAGCCTCTATCACGAAATTCCAAGACCAGAGATGTTGGCGTGGATGTGGAGAAAAGGGAACACTTTTGCACTGCTGGTGGAAATCCAAATTAATACATTCCTTTTGGAAAGATATATGGAGAACACTTAGAGATCTAAAAATAGACCTGCCATTCAATCCTGTAATTCCTCTACTGGGAATATACCCAGAACACCAAAAATCAAATCATAATAAAGATATTTGTACCAGAATGTTTATTGCAGCCCTATTCACAATTGCTAAGTCATGGAAAAAGCCCAAAGTACCATCTGTCCACGAATGGATTAATAAATTGTGGTATATGTACACCATGGAATACTATGCAGCCTTAAATAAAGATGGAGACTTTACCTCTTTCATGTTTACATGGATAGAGCTGGAACATATTCTTCTTAGTAAAGTATCTCAAGAATGGAAGAAAAAGTACCCAATGTACTCACCCCTACTATGAAACTAATTTAGGACCTTCACATGAAAGCTATAACCCAGTTACAACCTAAGAATAGGGGGAAGGGGGAAAGGGTGGGGAGGGAGGGGGGAGGGAGGTAGAGGGAGGAGGATTGATAGGATTACACCTGCGGTGCATCTTACAAGGGTATATGTAAAACTTAGTAAATGTGGAATGTAAATATCTTAGCAAAATAACTAAGAAAATTCCAGGAAGCCTATGTTAACTAGTGTGATGAAAATGTGTCAAACAGTCTATGAACCAAGTGTATGGTGCCCCACGATCGTATTAATATTTACAGCTATGATTTAATAAAAAAATAAAGAAAATATTTTCAATTGTATATAAAACCAGCACATGGTATCCCATGGTTGTATTAATGTACACATCTGTGATTTAATAAAATAAAAAAAGAAATGAAAAAAAATAATAATAAAATAAAAAGAAAAGTCTAATGCCCAGTTAGTAGTGACATGTGCTTCAACCAAATGACTTATGAGAAGGATTTGGGGGACTCATGCATTTCTAAGGGATTCTTCCTGACCAGATGTTAGAACCTGCCATGTAAATTAAAAAGCAAAGTATCACCACCAATTACCCTGAGAAGATTCTGTCTTATTAGTCACAGCATTTAGGTGACCACTTTCTAAGTGAAGAAGCAGTTCTGTGCAAAATCCCTTCCTTAGGAAAGTGAAGCCTTTAGAACTGTCTCCTGTGAGCAGAGAATCCAATGAAGCTGGGAAGGTAAGAGACTCCACCAGGCTTCCCAATATATTCCCTGTTCCCTACTCAGCATGGCTGGGCTTGCTGGAAAACTAGATAAGGATACAGGCTGGGCTCAGTGGCTCACACTTGTTATCCCAGGACTCTAGGAGGCTGAGGCAGGAGGATTGCTTGAGCTCAGGAGTTTGACACTAGCCTGAGCAAGAGCTCAGAAGTTTGAGACTAGCCTGAGCAAACCTCATCTCTACTAAAAATAGAAAAACTAGCTGGTTGTTGTGGCAGGTGTCTATAGTCCCAGCTACTCAGGAGGCTGAGGCAAGAGCATCACTTGAGCCCAAGAGTTTGAGTTTGCTGTGATCTATGATACCACGGCATTCTACCCAGGGCAACAGAAAGACTGTCTCCAAAAAAGGGGAGGGGGGAACAGAACTACACAAGGATAAAGACCCCAGAAGGATCCCTGGTCAGTAGTGGTTCTGAATTATGGGGTGAAGGCAGCTGCAAAGGGGCTGTGGAGTGGGTGAGAATTCAGTCTCCTTTTGGGGAGACCTTGGCAAGTTGCTTCCCTCTTTGGGTCAGTGTTTCCTCACCTGGAAAATGTAGAGGTTACAAGCCTATTGTACTGACTTCACAGGATTGTGATGAGGTTCAAGGGAGGATAGAAATCTGAGGGTGTTTGTGCCTGGCTCTTCCTTAGAGGGATAATGGTAAAAACAATGATGATAGCTACTTGAAGCTAAGTCCTAAGGAGATCCTGTAAGGTAGGTGTGGTTTCTATTGCATTTTCCAGATGAGGAACCTTCTTAGGCAGGGCAGCATTGACACAGCATTGTGACTCTTTGGGGTGGAAGTGAATTCAGAATCACTGTTGATTGAAGGCAGTAGCATTTTATCAGCTGACTTTGGCCAGTTATCCAGGGTTCAAGGTCAGTGGGGCTGGGATGTAACTGAGTAAATCTCACAGACTTCATCCCTGACCATGGCAGGTGTGGAAGTCTAAGTTGTACACCCTGGAGAAGAACCCCCACAGAGGCCAGATGAGGCAGCAGGGGCAGAAGAATTTGAGGGTCTTTGTGGCAGTGAGGTACTTCTGGAAATCAGAGGACAGGGGTGCCTTTCAGCTGAAGGTGTCCATATCAAGAGAGTGGGGTACTTTCTCTCCTATTCTTCATTTCTGTTGTGACATTGCCTAAAATGCCTCCATCAGAGAGACCAAAGCAAGTGCCTGGAAGAAAAGGGCTCAGAGTGGATTGAGGGAAGGGTGGAGCCCAGGACCAAAATACATTGTTGACTTGTTAAAATCCTATCACAGAGATAAATAAGGGGTGCATGGCGGCTTTGGAGGTAGCTGGGAGGAAAAGAGAAAATTGGAGGAAACAGTGGAAGATCTTTGGCTATTGCACATGGGGGACCTGAGTAGAGAAGTCCTGGAGACAGGAATTGATGAGATTTTAGGAACAGGCTTTGGGTAGGATGGCTGCTTATCACTGTTACCACCCTGATAGTTCCGGGTGTCATCCTGTCTCTTCCTTGTCACATTTCTCCCTTACGTGGTGATGCTGCACACTTCCATGAAGAATCATGTAAATGTGAGCCTGTATAGGCAGGTCAGGAACCAGGATGCTGTGGCTTAGGAGGATAGAGCTCTGCACCGAATACTTAGATTGCAGAACTCAGCAGACCACTCACGAGAGCCTCACAGCTGCCCTGTGAGCGGAGGCGATAGAGATTTCACCTCAGCTGCCAGTCCCTGCTCCCTAAGGGGTGAAGCTGCAGAGCTACCTGAGTTTCTGGCCAAACTGGACTCAGCCTCTCCCTCAGGTGGTTCCCATGGGAGGAGAGTGAAATTGGGCCCCTCCATTGCTTCTAAGTGGCTGAATACTTTCCTCCTGTTCAAGGCCTCAGTTTCTATCATCAGAGAGTTGGGATAGAAGTACCTTTAGCCACAGTTGCCTTGCCTTCCCCTCCATAGCTGAGAACATGATGCAGGTGTGAGTGCTGTTTTGTGCACCTCCCCCTTCCCTTGATGGACCTGGTAGTAGCATAGCATGGGAGGGCATGCAGATGGAGGTAGTTAGAGGCTGGGGGTTTCTTGTAGGTTTTAGTTGTCTGCCTTCCAGGTAAATGTGCTCAACATTATGGAAAGGATGATAGCGAGCAAGTAGGTCCCTCACTTTGGGGGAACAATGGGGATGTGAAAGTCAGAGACCCCTCCATGCTCAGCATCTTAGATTCTTCAGAGGATATAACACAGAGAGAAGGAGACCCAATAGGGAGTGCAGGTAAGGACTGGAATCAAGGACCAGTTTCTAGACAAGGGGTTGTTTATAGCCAGCTCTGAGAACATGTGGGGCTCCAGGAGATTGGAGGCACAGGAGGGGCCCTTAAGAGAAAAACCACCAGAGACTAGCTCTTACTCCCACCCTTCCTCACAGGCCCTATTTATCATCTGTCAGCATTTCCTGTCTTTCTCTATGTCTATGGGAGATCAGAGTCCTCCAGAAGATTCATCTACTCTAGGGGGCTGCAGACAATCATCAACTTCAGCCTAACAAGGAGTTTACTATCTAATTCAAGTCCCTTGTGTAGCTCACTCAGAATGAGAGGTGACAGCATAGTAGATTGCCAGAGGACACAGGGAAACTCTTGTGGCCAGCTGCAAAGAGCCTGTGACTATGGCTCCTGGGTTAGAATCAGGCCCTGTGGCTGGATGATCATTGGGGCATGAGGTCTCCAAATGCTGGCAATAGGACATTGACCTGAGATGTGTCTCCCGGTAGCCTCACAGCTACCTCTTTGTCCTCCAGCTACCATACATGGTGCAAGCTGGAGCTCCTATTTCAGTAGGCCAGAAACACCCTTGAGACCCAGGAGAACAGGCCATGAGGAATCTCAGGGACGATTCAGTGCCTAGGAGTAATGTTTAGATAAGTGTGGGCTCTGGGATTCAGGTAACCTGGGCTGCCAGCTCCACTGCTCATCAGCCCTGTGATGGAAGTAAGGACCTTATTGTTCTAGTATTTAAAGCACCATTGTCATAAATGTAATGTGCCCTTCCGATTTTTTTCTCTTTTTATCTTTATTTATATATAATCACTGTGTGCTACAGGTCTCTGTTAGTGTTTTTATTTAATTTAAAAGATGTGTTACACATGATTTCTTTGCTATAATGTATGATTTCATTAATATGGAGAACTTAGGGTAATTAAGTTTATAGAATTACAAAGTAGAATAGGGGTTATCAGAGGATAAAAAGGTAGAAACAAAAAGTTGGTGTTTACTGGGTTCAGAGGTTTAGATATGCAAGATAAGAAAGTTCCCTATGTATGGGGATGATAGTTGCAAAAGAATATAAATGTACCAAATTCATATGAACGTCACACTTACAAATTATTAAAAGGGTTACTTTTATGTATATTTCACCTCAATGTAAAAAAATATCAAATGAAGGCTGGGCACAGTGACTCACACTTATAATCCTAGCACTCTAGGAGGCCGAGGCAGGTGGACTGCCTGAGCTTACAGGTTCAAGACCAGCCCAAGAAAGAGCAAGACCCCATCTCTAACAATAGCTGGGCCTTGTGGCAGGCACCTGTAGTCCCAGTTACTGGGGAGGCTGAGGCAAGAGAATTGCTTGAGTCTAAGAGTTTGAGGTTGCTGTTTGAGCCATGATGCCACAACACTCTACCAAGGTGGACAAAGTGAGACTCTGTCTCTCTCTATAGATAGATAGATAGATAGATATCAAAGGAAGAAATAGAACTATATTCAATAACAAGGGTAAATATCAGTAGCATATAATTTCATTTATGTAAATACAGTAAGAAAACAAGACTTAGGTCTGGTTTTACTAACGGAACAGCTTGTTGAACTACCACTCTCACAAAAATGACAAAATCTTTCTTTTTTTTAAAATTGAGACAGAATCTCAAACTGTCACCCTCAGTAGACTGCCGTGGTGTCACATCTCACAGCAACCTCAAACTCTTTGGACTTAAGCGATTCTCTTGCCTCATCCTCCCAAGTACCTGGGACTACAGGCGCCCACCACAATGCCTGGCTATTTTGTTGTTGTTGTTGCTTTAGCAGGCCCAGGCCGGTTTCAAACCTGGCAGCCTCAGTGTATGTGGCTGGTGCCCTCCCACTGAGCTATGGACGCCTTCCCAAAATGACAAAATCTTGACAAAATATCATATGTTATTATATAAAGACACACATCTACATATTTTACATATATGTGATATGTTATGCATCAGTGTTGTAGTATGGGAGGTGCAACTCAGCAACTGAGAATTCCCCAAGTGGGAACTTTGCAAAATGCCTGGGGTCTAAAGATGAAGGGAAAGCCTGGCAGTAGCTCACACCTATAATCCTAGCACTCTGGGAGATGGAGGCAGAGGCTGGTAGAGTGCTTGAGCTTAGGAGACCAAGCTGAGCAAGAGTGAGACCCCATCTCTAAATATAGCCAGGTGCTGTGGCAGGTGCCTACAGTCCCAACTACTCAGGAGGCTGAGGCAAGAGAATTGCTTTAGCCCAAGAGTTTGAGGTTGCTACGAGCTATGACTCCATGGCACTCTACTGAGGGAGAAAAAGTGAGATTCTATCTCAGAAAAAAAAAAAAATGACAAAAGAAGAAACAGCTTAAGAAATTCATACACCGAGTTTCTGTGAAAATATCTGAGACCCAGAGAGATGGACAACATATAAGCCTGTAGAAAGGCAGGTAGTTGCTGCCCCAATTCAAAATCTCAGGAGTCTTTTTTCTTTTTCTTTGAGACAGTCTCACTATGTCACCCCCAGTAGAGTGCTTGGCATCACAGCTCACAGCAATCTCCAACTCCTGGGCTTAAGTGATTCTCTTGCCTCAGCTTCCCAAGTAGCTAGGACTACAGGTGCCTACCACAATGCCCATCTATTTTTTGTTGCAGTTGTCTTTGTTTAGCTGGACTGGGCTGGGTTTAAACCTGCCAGACTCAGTGTATGTGGGTGGCGCAGTAACCACTGTGCTACAAGTGCCAAGCCTCTCAGGAGGTTTTTTTTTAGAGACAGAGTCTTACTTTGTTGCCCTTGGTTGCCCTAGGCAATTCTCTTGCCTCAGCCTCCTGAGTAGCTGGGACTACAGGCGCTTGCCACAGTGCCCAGCTATTTTTTGTTGCAGTTTGACTGAGGCCAGGTTTGAACCCACCATCCTCTATATATGGGGCCGGTGCCCTACTCACTGAACCACAGGCACTGCCCTTGGGAGGTTTTTATTATGATTTTAGAACATGTATTTACAGAATGAAGTAGAGTTAATAATCTCATGATTCAATCATGTGAGTGGTCTTTTGATTATGAAAAAGGTCAGCAGAGTGGAGGCACTAAATTATAGAACAGTTTCTCAAGGACAGAACTAAATAGATAATAAATGAAGTTCCCTTAGGGGAATTTTCTAAAAATAGAAAAACTGGCTGGGCATTGTGGTGGGTGCTGAGAGAGGAACAGCTGCAGTTATAGCATTAGAGCTAGAGTATCTCAGTTTAAGGGTAATTTTTGATCCCCTTCTAACCCTGCTAATATCTTGTCTCCCCTAAGCTGCTGAATTTTACTTAGATGTTGCCAATCTAGTTTTACATCTATTCTGGCCAAATTTGGATCCCCGTTGCCACCAGTCATGCTGAGCAGCAGGGAGCTGAGGCCTGGGGCTGTTCTGCATGGATTCTCTGGAATGTTCACCTGGATTATATTTCTACCTAATCATAAGCATAAAACAAGAATTTTATTTGTGCCTATTATAGGGGATCTAGGTATTATATACACCTATTTGCAACCAGGCTGAGCTCTGTGGCCCACACTTGTAATCCTAGCACCCTGAGCTCAGGAATTCGAAACCAGCCTGAGCAAAAGTGAAACCCCATCTCTACTAAAAATAGAAAAACTGGCTGGGCATTGTGGTGGGTCCCTATAGTCCCAACTACTGGGAAGGCAGAGGCAACAGAATGGCTTGAGCCTGAAGTTTGAGTTCGCTGTCAGCTATGATGTCACAGCATTATACCCAGGGCAGTGGAGTGAGACTCTGTCATCAATCAATCTATCTATCTATCTAAAAGGAAAAAAAGGACAGAAAAATTTGAATCCAGCCAAATTAACACCCTCTTCAAAAATAACAATACCCTTTAAATGATTATAACAAAACTTGGCCCATGCATGTAATCCTAACACTCTGGGAGGCCAAGGCAGAGAACTGCTTGAGCTCAGGAGTTAAGGATCAGTTTGAGCAAGAGCAAGACCCCATCTCTACAAAAAAAAAAAAAAAAAAAAAAAAAAAAGTAGCTGGGCTATTATGGTGGACATCTGTAGTCCCAGCTACTTAGGAGGCTGAGGAGGAGAATCTCTTGAACCCGGGAGTTTGAGGTTGTTGTAAGCTAGGTTGATGCCATGGCATGCTAGGCTAGGCAACAGAGTGAGACTTGGTCCTACAAAAATGTAGACATTACATTGTTATGTTACCTCAGTACACATGTTCCTAATGATTTGGGAAGGCATACAGGGCACATTGCCTTCTGTTGTCTTATGTGAATTATGTTTAAATGATCTAGAGTAGGACACCTAAGTCCTGGGAACTTGCCTGGGTAGGAGATAGAGAAGTGGTGGATGTGGTTCCCAAATAAGCTTAGGGGGGTCTCTTCCCTGTGTGGCAGTTTCCTGACTGTAGGAAGCAGAATAAGGCCTTTCCCTCATAATACTTTCTTCTTTTTCTAACATTGGCAGTAGAGTCTCTCTGAGAGCAATGACCCAGGCATGAACAATGCTGTCAAAGTAGGCATCCAAGGGGTGCTCTTGGGGTGCAGAGAGTGATCTGTAATAGCCCAATAGAGAGAAAGGTAGTTTTGAAAAGGCAAGTGCCAGGTTACCACAGACTTGGTATTTTCACTTTAGCCAGTGAACTTACAGTATCAGCCACTCACCGTGGAACTTCCTGCTGTTGTTCCCAAGAAGCTTAAGAACTTTGAAACCCATGGGCCTTTGGAGACATTCCTATGGAGGGGCATCACTGCCCAAAAGGGCAGGAGGCAGAGGGGGTGAGGATAGTGCTGGTGAAAGGGATTGTTGGAAAGGGTGGAGGGAAAGAGGAGGTGGAGGGTCCAAGGAAGGGGCGAGAAGGGCCACTGAAGCATAGTAACCATGAATAAACTGAAAGCACCCCTGAGTACCTAGTTGGTCTGTGAAGAATCAAACTTCAGGTAAGACAGCTCAGAAGCTGGCATCTCCTGAAAATGTGTTGTCACAATAACTGGGTGAGGCCAGTGGCCCTGACTTTGCTCACCTACCACAGGCAGGAAAGGTTTCAGAACAGTCAGGTTGCCTTCAGCCAGATGAAACTGAGGTGGCCCAGCAGGTAGGGGTAGGCGAAAGGTGGGGCCTTAGCAGGGTGTACAGGGGAATTGTAATCACTAGCCAGCACCCAGCCCTTTAATTACAAGGCTGCAGGACTACAATCCCATCATGAATTGGGGCGGGGTAGTGCGCAGCGCAGAACCGAATAATAGGGAAGTGCGCACCTCCCCGGGCATTCTGGGAGCTGCCATCTCCAGCACTTCCTGTGATTACAATCCCAGCATGCACCAGGCTCACGTCCACGCTTGTCTCACACTTCCGAAGGCAGCTGGATGCTGGCTTTCTTTCACCCACTCAGAACTGAGTCTAGAGGGGAGACAAGAGGGGCCAGTACAGTAAGTAGGCTGTGAGGCTGGGAAGTCCATCTCGCGTTTAACCTTACTCTGTCGGTCTCCTTCTGTCTCCACCCTCCCACCCCCCAGCCCCGCTGCACACCTGGGCCTCTTTCTAGAACATCTGCCTCCTCCAGCCGACTGGGTTGCTTTCTGTTGCCTGATGCTTGAGACACTGTCCATTGTGCTGCTGACCCCAGCTTTCTTTAGCCATAGTACCAGTTTGGTTTTTAGTTGAAATCAATCACCTGGACCACCAGTGAACAACTTAAGTGCTTTGTAAGGGGTGACCTGGGCTGTGCCTTTGTGGAAATGGCACTCTCACTGATGCCTTCTTTGTGGAAATGGAAGGTGAGGCACAAAATAGAGCCCTGGGTTCCCAGGATGTTCTAGCAGAGCTCCTCAAACTTTTAAAACAGGGCCAGTTCACTGTCCCTCAGACTGTTGGAGAGCCAGACTATAGTTTAAAAAAAACTATGAACAAATTCCTATGCACACTGCACATATCTTATTTTGAAGTAAAAAAACAAAACGGGAACAAATACGATCACAAGGTCTCATGTGGCCCAAGGGGCTGCAGTTTGAGGCCCCTGTATCTAAGGGAAGAAAGGAAAACACCAGTTCTCAGGCATGTGCAGTGGGACACTTTCATCAGCCCATTTATGTGGATGGGTGCTAAATATCAATCTGGAAGTTATTATGGCTTAAGTACTTTACACTTGGAAATGATTACACTTTTTTTTTTTTCTTTTCTAGAGTCAGTGTTTCACTTTACCGCCCACGGTAGAGTGCCGCATGACGTCACAGGACTCACAGCAACCTCCAGCTCTTTCTGTGATTCTCCTGCCTCAGCCTCCAGAGCAGCTGGGACTACAGGCGCCCGCCACAACGCCCGGCTATTTTTTGGTTGCAGTTCGGTGGGGGTGGGTTTGAACCCGCCACCCTCGGTATATGGGGCCGGCACCCTACTCACTGAGACACAGACGCCACCCTGAAGTGATTACACTTATCTCAACTTAGGCCAAATTGGCCCCGTGGCTCAGAAACATGGATGGTGGTGACCTGATTCCTCAGAATACATGGTGTTTCAGCTTTCATTTGAGGGGCATTTGAAACCAGTAAGTGAAAGTCTCTGGACCCAAAGATAAAATCATTCCAAGGCGCAAGATGAAAGGAAGATGGCAATCCAATTCCTGCAATCAAAGTGGCTTTTATTCCTTCTGGGGTACAGGTGCAGCGAGATTCCAGACTAGGTAGAAGTCCACACACAGACAGGGATTTAAAAGATTAAGGCCACCAGGATTGGTCTGTCCATAGCTTTACCTGGGCAGGTAGGTGGGGCAAGGTTAGTGAGGTCTGGATTGGTCGCCATTCACTATTTCCTGGAAGGGACATGCTTTCCAGGAAAGGAATCCTTCCTGGGTGGGTAGGTAACCTGATTCTATCATTCTCAACTTCCTAATCTATTATAATGAGGTGATTGATGGGCATGGCATCTCTCAGGCTGCTTCCTGTGGGAGGAGGGGCTGAGCGGACTGCCTGTAAAAAGAGAATGGGAGCCAGAAAGGGATTGATGTTTACAGGAATACTTCTGGATTTTCAGTCTAAGCTAGTTAGCATTCAGTAAGGCGAGGATATGGGCAGTTTTGGGGTGATTGCTCAATAAATCAAGAGATGAGGCAAAGAATTGCTGATCTAATTCTCCTTCAAGAATGAGAAGGATTATAATTAGTGACTTTATCATTAGTCAAGGTCAATGGGTATGGGAGGAAGGCCAGAATCAACACGAGGGGTGGCCAGAAGGAAAAAACAAAAGAAGAAACTTGGGTTTCATCAGGGAGAAAGTCTTGGAAGGTGTCCTGTAGCCACAGATCTTTACAGACTTCAAGGAGGTCATCCCAACTTTTTTTTTTTTTTTTTATTAAATCATAGCTGCATACATTAATATGATCATGGGGCATCATACACTAGCTTCATAGACCATTTGACACATTTTCATCCCACTAGTCAACATAGCCTTCCTGGCATTTTCCTAGTTACCGTAGCA
>CAUYPK010093722.1:0-12373 GCA_963574355.1 Loris lydekkerianus | reverse complement strand
CTGACTTTTGAATTGCTCCTCAAATTTCTAATTCCAAATTTTCCTCCATTCTTTTCATCTTGTTTGCGATCCAAGTTCTGAATTCAATTTCTGACATCTCGGCCAGCTGTTTCTGAATGGGATCTTCAGTTACATCTGCCATATCTTTCCTTGGGGAGGTTGATCTATTCTGGTTATTCATTTATTACCAGAGTTATTATGAGAGTTTTTCTGCTGATTCCGCCCCATGATTATTTTACAACGTTTGGCTTTTCCCCTGGAGCTTTGTCAAGTACCTGTACAGTGCTATGGGCTGAGAAACTGGGGACCTGTTTGGTGTAGTGGGGCTAAGTGGTTCTGTCTTTTTTTCAGCTGGTCTCTATCCGACCCTAGTGAAACAGTTACTCTGGGTTGAAGTCTCAGCTGTGGAGAAATACTAGCAATTAAGTCACCCTGCCCCCCACAGGCAACAATTGGAAAAGGAAAATCAAACCTTCCTACAACCACACACCCAGGGTACCACTTGGATAGTCCTCAGGCGATTGGCTCTGTTCAAAAGGTTCAAATGAATTATCTCAGTCAGCACCTGTCTCAGGTGGGAGAGTTTAAAACTTCTTTGGTGACTGTATCGCAGGGGTCTGGTGACAACTCAAATATGACTTGCTCTAGTGCTTCATGTATTCAGGAGGACTAACCCAGCCAATAGATTAGTCTGGGAAGGTTGATGCCTCCTTCCCCACCTTGCACCTCTGTCACACCTAGTCACTGATAGCCCCACTGGGCTGTGACCCAGTTACCTCCAATGAGCAGATACTCCAGGGGTTTGCACATGCTTTTGAATCACAAGGAAATCTATATCTGCTCAGCCAGGCCACTGTGCTCTGCCTCTATCCAGCAGGGGGGGTGAGGCCTGACAACCTCTGGCGCTTGTTGGAGGCTGGGGGGTGTTCACTTAGTTCCATCCCCACCCCTGATTGATGTTACTAACAGAACAGAAGAACTTTGCAGGAATTTGTTTCTGTCCCTGCTAAATTCCCTTGCAGAAGCGAAGCTGTTTTGAGTTCCCAGAACATGCATCTCAGGCCCTGTCTTTGCTCTTGCAGATTTGAATTTGCAGCCTGGTTAGCTGTCAGTTCTAGCCTCCTGCCTTTCTTTGTCTATAGGCTGACGATCCCCACAGGGCCAGGTGTGTCTTAGGCTCAGGAAAGTGGTCCTCTGGGTAATCCCTGCCCTGGGAAAATCCTGGCTCTGTGCGTGCATTTTCTAGTCCCCATGCTCCACCCAGGCTGGTATCACCTCATGCAAACCCTTTACTCATGGGGCCTGCATTTCCATCCCAGATCTGTTCCAAGGTGATTTCCACCTGAGAAGATGCTCAGCCTCCTCTGGTTGCCCCGGGAGACAGGGGTGTGGCTTTGAAATATCCGGGGGTGAGCCATATTGTTGCCAAAAATGACTACTGCTCTTCACCTCAGGGCACCACCGCTCTGGTGTGGTTTCCTCTCAGCCGACCATTCTCTCCTCACTTCTTTGCTGCAGAATCAGCACTGACCAGCTGTAGTCCAGGCCCTGTCCACACCCCTAGAGAAATCACCCAAGAATCTGGACTTCTGGGGGACAGGCCTCCAGACCTCAGAATGAGAGTGGAGGAGAGTCCTGGGAGCCCAGAATTGCAGGTAGAGAATATATGCAGTTTTATATAGTTTCACTCCTGGCAGGAGAACGCCGTGGCACCCTAGTATGGGAAGTAGGTCCCGTTTTAGAGGGTCTCTTGTAGAGTGTAGTGAGAGGACCTTTGAACTTTGCTCGTTTGTTTGTGGGGCACTCCGCACCATTCTCATGGGGGAGTGGACTCCTGTCCACTTGGTGATGGATTCTTTTACTTTTTGTTTGTATCCTTGGGGTTGTTGCTCACCTCAGCAGGGTTGATGTGCGTTCTTCAACCTTCTCTCTTGGTGCAGCTCTAATCCACCAGGTTCCTTGCTAAATTTCTGTCCCTTAACTCTCCTTCTGGATGGGAGCCTCTGTGGAAAGCTGGCTTCAGTCAGCCATCTTGTCTCTTCCCCCCACACATCTAGATTTTTAAGCCTAGGTAAGGTCCAACATTTTTCTCCCTGTGTCTCAGGGCTGGACTTCCATGTGCCATTTTCCCAAACATCATTTTTTCTTTTGAGACAGAGCCTCACTATGTCACCCTTGGTAGAGTGCAGGGTATCAAAGCTCCCAGCAACCTCAAACTCTTAGACTTAGCAATTCTCTTGCCTCGGCCTCCCAAGTAGCTGGGACTACAGGCGCCCACCAGAATGCCCAGCTATTTTCTGGTTGTACTTGTCATTGTTGTTTGGCAGTCCAAGGCTGGGTTTGAACCTGCTAGATCTGGTGTATGTGGCTGGTGCCCTACCTGCTGAGCTACAGGCACCAAGCCCCAAACACCATTTGTTCCATAATCCATCTCTACCCTTGAGTTAGTGATCCACATAACATGCGAAATTTCCAAACACATTCAGGCCCAGTTTTCTTGGAATAGCTTTCTTTACACATTTCTTCCTGGGGCTGAACTGTGATCTATCACCTTTTAACATTTACTTCTTGAACCTTCTGCTCTTGTGGCTCAGATACATGAAGAGCCCTATGATATTATTCTGTCAAAGTGTGTGTGTGTGTGTGGGGGGGGGAATCTGTGATATGTCATCAATAAAGCTCCTTCTAGTGACTACCCTTGCTCGGCCTTCTTTAGTGAAAGGAAGCTGTCTTCCATATCACAGTGTGCCTGTGAGAGAAGCTCTCTCTAAGCCTATGTGCAAGGAAAGTAGCCTCAGTGTTCAAAAGAGAGAAGCATTTTTTAAAGATGTTTTCTTTTGTAAAGGCTTAAAAATAAGGCCCTCTCATCCAGAGGGAGTTGGACAAGTGGTGGGAAAGAGTAGTAGAGAAGGTGCTTCTGAGTCTGCATGAAGCAGGGAACTCCTGGGACCAGCCTATTGCCTGTTTCCACCCTGGGGAAGAGACGGAGTGTGTACATGTGGTCTAAAAAAATTACTACCTGGAGCCCAGGCTTGTAAGCTTCTATGTTTGTTTGCACAGGGATCATCCCTGTGGATGAGCATGCAAGGGGGAGGGCAAGCCCAAGCTCCAACAGCCCCAGCCCGTGGCAGTGAGAAACAGTGGTTGTCCCGGGTGCCCAGATTTCCGTCCCCTCTCTGCAGCTTCTGGGAGGGCTGATTCCTTTGTGACTGTGTCACCTCCTGGGATTGTTGGACAATCCAGTTTGGGTGGCTGGGAAGCTGCAGGGGAATATAGTGAATTAATTGTTAATAGGGTTTGTGTGTACTTAGGTAATTAATCAGAAAAAGTAGAGATTTGACATGCATTTGTAGAGCAGTTCAAACCAGTTAAACCTGTCAAAACAGGTCATTTAAAACCATTTAAAACACATAGCTATTGGTTATCCCTCCCAAATCTTATTGTCTCCAGAACTAAATATTCTTGGTTTTATAAAGTCATTCTTAAAATGACTTCAATGCCCTCATCACCCTTATCTAGCTCATCTCCAGTTTGCCAATTTTGCCATTAAACCATGGCATCTAGAATTTACCATGTAATCCAATGCAATTAACAGATTGGAAATCACTCCTATTCTGGATTAGGTATGGGTTGCATATTTTCTGTTTATCTTTCCAGATCTGCTTTCCAAGCTTCTTCACTCAGCTTGAATCTGAGAGGCAAGCTAGCATGACCTGAACGGGCTTCATCCAGGGGCTCCCTCACTTGCTGGTGTCTGGTTGGGTTTGGTTCACAAGGTGGGAAGAGAGTGAGCTCCTGGTGTTTATTCCCAAGTCCCTCCTGCTCTGTTCCTCTACTCAAGGCCACAGCTCTTCCAGGTAGTCCAGCAATTCTTTTCTTCTGGTTCCCTTCCTTGGTCCCTGAGACATAGGAATGGCAACAGCTTTCACTATTGTACCGTCCTTTGTTTCCTACAATCATTTTCACACTTTAGTAAATAGTTCTGTATTAAATGCTCCCTAATTACTCCAGTTGACTTTTCCATCTGTTTCCTAGACATATGTATTTTATGAAACATCCAGGTATTTCTTGCTCACATAATATTTGAGAACTATTGACTTAGAAGTGCTGAAGTGGTTCACATGTTATGAGAATTGCGCCTTTTCCCTCCCCGTGAGGGGCAGAGACATGTGCATCATTGTCTGACTGGATATCTGCCTAACTATCAATGAATTGCTCCCAAATTGGCCTTACGCAGGTCCTGCCTAGAAACCAGAGGCTGGACAAAGAGTAGGCTGGGACTTTGATAAGCCAGGGCTGGTGGCCTCACGGGAATGAAGAGTTGAGTAGTCAGCACAATCTGTCTGTGGGAACTTGCTCAGGGACAGAGATAACCTGTTGAAGAGGCAGGTGCCAGTTTCAGGGCTGATCAGTGAATGTAGAGGTGGCTGCAGTTGGGTGGACAACATAGGAGAGATGTTGGATATCCTATCTTTTGGAAAAATGTATTAGCAAAAGTTCTTCTTGAGGCTGGGCGAGGTGATGCTTATTTATAATAGTTGCTTTCCCATTGCTTTGTTTTGCTTAATGCAAAGTTCTTTTCAGAGTAAACTTTCAGCAACCAAGAATAACTGTTGCCTAGGTTGCTGCAGAGGCTTACCCAGAGGGCCCCCACTTTTACTCCCTTTCCATCAGTTCATTCTTTTGGGGAAGCCTGACTAATATTTCAAAATGTAAATTAGGCCCAGTCCTACTGCATAAACTAGTGCTTGTTTATAAACTTCTGAATAGATGACTTTGTTAGACAAGCAAACTATAACAGCAGAGCTTACATAAGCAGAGTCAGAGCTGGTGCATAGGAAAGAATGGCCTCCAAGTTGTGAGATCCCACGCTGTCTGCTGGGAGAGTGGGGGATAGAAGGCAGCATGAACTTTGGTGTCTAGGACAGTGCTGCTCAATAGAAACAGCACATGAACCTGCTATGCAATGTGACATTTTCTAGTAGCCACAGTCAGAATAACCAGGTGAAGTACATTTTAATAATTAACTTTAAAAATATCAATAGATGATACTGAAGTTATGTTCAAAGGAAAACATTTTTACCCTACTTTAGGTTTGCCCTTAAATCAACCAAAATGAAATAATATTAAAACTAGAGTAATGTCACATTGGCCACATTTCTAATACTCTGTAGTCACATAGAGCTAATGGCTACTGTGCAGGGCAGACACAGGGTTCTGCTGCTGTACCCAGCTTTACCGAGCTGCAGAGGAGGCTGTCACATCTCTGCTACTTTCTCATCTCCCTGCAGAACCTCTCCACTGCCTTCCTTCTCTGTCCCTCCGATTCCCTCAGAACTGTCAGCGACCCAGCTTCCCTTCTCCCTAAGCTCTCCTTGGTGTTCCTCCAACCTCTCTTAGAAGGTAAGAAGGTAGATTAAAGGCATTTTCAAGGAGGTGTAAATGAGGCTTGATACAAATCTCCTATCCAAAATTATCCTCTAATTACTGGAAGAGGGTGGGAACAAATGGGGATGAATTCTGCTCCAGAGCTTTTACGTAATCCTGGAGTATAATGTTCAAGGACCCAGCCTGGTGACCAGGAAACCTGCCTGGCCTATCCTCAGCCCCTCCCATGCCTTCACTTCCCCTTGCAAGCCAAGGCCTCAGAACTCAGTCAACACAGCTCTTTCATTAACAAATAATGAAATAGCTGCCACGTATACAGCATTGGATAATGTCAGACTCATACCATTATATCTACATTCACCAAAATGACCACCCAATAAGGAAGCCCATCATCATTCCATTCACATGGACTCAGAGGGGGAAGCCAGGATGGAAATGTAGGTCTGTCTGACCAGAGCTTTGGGCTGCTAGAACACCAACCCATTTTTGGGACCTCAGCTGTTTGGCAGGTTGAGGACAGAAGTCTGAGCACCAAGGCCATGTGAGAAAAGCTGGCTTAGGGGAGGGGACCAGAAAGCTGTGGATCCACTGAGTATCCATAGCAAAGTGTGTACAAATTACCAAGGGCAGAGAATTCTGCTCCCACCCATCAGGGCTTCATTGATCCCCAAGGAGGACAGAGTCAGTGTTACCTACAGCTACTGAAAATTATCTCCAAGATGTTCCACTTCTGGGGGTTCTCTACAATGGTTTGTTTTGTTGTTGATAATATTCTTTTATGTAAAAAAATTGAGATGTGGTAAAATAGTATACTTTGAATTTGACAGTTGTGAACCTCTCTATGTAACCATCACCCCAATCAAGATGTAATACATTTCCATTACCCTGGAAAGTAAGTACCCTCATGGCTCCTTCCAGATAATGCTTCCTGCAGGGATAAAAAACTATTCTAACCTCATCATTATAGACTATATAGTTATGTCTTTTCTTGAACTTCATAAAAATTGGATCATATAGAATGCATTTTTTTTAATGCCTGACTCTTTGCTTGACATCATGTTTGTGAGGTTATTTTAGGTTGTATTGGTAATTCATCCTTCCATTAAAACAAGTACCTCAGTTTATTTTTTTGTTGTGCCCTGTTGATTGGTATTTGGGTAATTTCCAGTGTTTGTCTGTTATGACCAAAGCAGATATCTCCTTTAGTGGACATATGCAGGCATTTCTCCAGGGTACATACCTAGGAGTGGAATTGCTAGTCTTTAGGGCAGGTGTGTTTTAACTTTATTAGAAACGTACAAACAGTTTTCCACAGTGGCTGTACTATACATATAGCAACCTCTTACAAGGTCTGGCTCCTGGCCAAGCAGCTGGAAGGTCCACCTGGCAACCAGATCATAATTACCTGATGGGGCTGTTTGTGTACCCTCAATGTGGATATAGGTTAACAAAGTCCTGGCTGGAGTCAGCTTAAATCTAAAGAGGAGGTGTCACTGGATACTGCAGTCCAGGGTGGGGAGGCCCAGGCATTTTGAGCTACCCTGTTTCTCTATCCCTGTCTCTCAATTCTGCTTCTCTCTACCTGCAATTGACCTTCTTCCAGACTGGCCTTTTCCACATGGCTGAGGTATGACCACTGACAGCCTGCAGTTCCCTTCTTACAGCTTTGCTGGCATTTGGAGTTCTCTAGTCCAAAGATAAAAGATGTTGAAAATTAAAACTACCCCAAGATACTTTTTAAAAATTTGTCAGATTTGGCAAAACCCCAAAGTTTGATAGAACTATCTATTGACATGGCTAGTGGGAAATGGGCAGTTGCGTGCATTGCATGCGAGAGTGAAAAATTTGTCCAACCTGTAGACAGGGAAATTAGCCATATGTTTCAGGGCAAGCAATCCCACTTCTAGGAATTTATCATACAAACATTCTCAGATATGCAAAACAATGTGTGTCTGAGGTTAGTCATTGTCATGTTGTTTGAAATAACAAAGACAGAAAATAACTGAAATGTCCATTGAAAGGGCATTGATTAAATAACGCATAGTACATATATTCCATGGAAGACTCTGAGCTGTACTCTTAAAAAGCAATACAGGTGAGGGAATAGTTCATCTACTGATATGAAAAGATACTACCAAGACACAATGTTAAGAGGAAAAAAAAAAATCCAGCAGCAGGAAACATGCTCCTGTGACCACCATTTGAGTGACAAAAGGATAATAAATTTGTACTTGCTTTTATGTGCACAAAAGCCTATGGAAGGACATCTTAAGAAGTACCTGGTTATGGGAGGATTGGGGAAATGGATGGAACAAAACTTTTTGCTGTGTATCTTCTCTTTTTGATAGTTTGATTTTTGAACTATATAAATGTATTACCTAGTTAAAATAATAATTACTTTGATTTTTTTTTAAGTTAAAAATTTTAGCCCTAAGTGTCTTGGCTTGGCAATATGCCTGTCTCTGGGTCAGTCACTATGTGTAGGGTGGGGTACTATTTTTGGCAGCCTCTGGTAGAAGAGGTTGGAGGAACACTGCCCAGGAGAAGAAGACTACTGTTTGCAGAAGATGAAACTGAAATTGCCTGCTATAGCCAGGTATATCCCAAAGGTGAGGTCCAAGGTTACCTGCAGGTACTTTTTGGGCACTGAAGAGACATCTCTGGAGCCCCAGGTGAGGTCTTGCCCCAGTGCTGCTTAGCTAGTCTACTGGCCTCTCCTCCCCCTTCCTTCCTAGCCCCCTGGAATTAAAGGTCACTGGTGGAAGCTCCTTTTCTGCTCTGGGCACGGGGGAGCGGGCTTTAAGGGGAATTAAAGGTAAAGTGTGTCTCCTGCTGCTGCTGATGTGCTTATCCTCAAGCCCTTCTATTTTATTGGTGTGATTTAATCCTACAGTGCTCAAACACACACACACACCCTTTTCTTTGTAAGTAAGATTATAAATTCAGGGTGTTCCAAGGTAACCTCTAAAGTCACTATACATAGAAAAATGGGAAATCATAGCCAAATGTATTTTTACTTTACGATATTCATTACAAAATTTTATAAAGTATTCTCTATGCATTGGCTGCCTCTTTGTAAAAATTTTACAAAGACTTTAGGGGTGACTTTTCGGACACCATGTAATTTCTGTTTTACTTGGTTTGGCTCTTGGCTTTATCCTTTACTTTCCCATTTATAATTCGTTGCCTTCTTCTCCAGACCAAATCTGTCCTAAGCAGATCATGAGATGGAAGCTCCTTTTCTCTCGTATCAAGGGACTCTAGGGGAAATTGAAGGTACAGGGAGAACTTATGACTTTTTGATTGTAAATAACACAATGAAAATGCAACCAGCTAAGATGAAAATGTAGAAATTCTATAGGCCAAATGCCCTGCTTTTGTCAATAAATAAATGATACAAGAAAGTCAGGGGAAGGGTGTTAGAGATGAATGGTAAATCAAATACAATGTATAGACCTAGTTTGGATCCTGCCTTAAACAAAATAGGTGATTATCTATTTGGGGGCAGTTGGGGCGCTCACTTCTACTATGATTTTCTTCCATTTTAAAATTTAGGATTAGCATCTTTGGCTATTTCTTTTCTTAGAGTTTCATAGTTCTAATTTCTACACACATTCATGCAAAAGATCCTGGCAGAAATTTTCATATGAAGTGAGAATTTGTTTTTACAAAGATCTAAAGTGGAAAAACTGGTTCATCCTGTACTTTCTATCAACCATCTTTGTCTGGTAACACTTATGCCTGAGAGTAACTTATTGCTTCCTCACAGCAATTTCTTTTGCTTTACGTTTCAAGCTGTCTCGGCCTGATGCTAAAGTCCTGAGTCCACCTGCTCCCCTGAAGGTCAGATCTCCTTCCACCCAACTGCAAGGTCAACCTCTCCACACACGTCTTTGCTGCTGGTCTCACTCTGCCATGAATGCCTGCTATATGCCAGACCCAGAGCCAGGTGTTCACAATTCTTTCAGACTGAGCGCTCAGATCAACTTCACGTCTCTAGGAGGTAGGAGGGGGAATCTTAATTTGTCTCTAATTTAATCTTCCAGGAAGAAATACTTTTTCCATGACTATTTTCTCCCAAAGACTAGACTATAAAGCAGCATCCATACATCGAGGTTACAAACATACCATGAAATTTTTCTCCAATTTGGTCTTGTTTCCTAACCAGTTATTTTTCATACCATGATAGGGAAATATATGTTCCTTTTTCTGAACCTGAAAGAAGCCTCTTGGCATGTGCTCCATAAGCAACACAGGTGTGAACACACAGCATTTCCCCGGAGTTTTCCCGTGGAGAGTTTCCAGCATTGTGACCAGCTCCGAGCTGTGACCGGTTTCCATCCTCCATGCCGACCCCGGGTGACGGGGACACTGGATATTCCACCAACACTCACTTCCTGCTTATGACACAGCAGTCACTGTGTTTGGCATGAGAGACACCAAGTGGTGAGCCATGAGGGAAGGGACCTTGTGACTGTGGTAGTCGGTTATCTGGTCATAGCTGAGGCCAACATGGAGGAAGAGTTAAAGAAGAGTTAAGGAAGACTAGTTAGCTAGTTACTCATGGAGAGAAGCCGTTTCTTAGGTTTTTAGATTGGATTGGGCATTTTTCCCTGGAATAATCTCTTAAATTGGCAAGCTAGTGCTTATATCAAAGCGTACATAACAACTGTAATTAATAATTGTGAACTCGATGTGAGTGAGACCGTCTGGTGCCTGCTCTCCGCACAGCTCCACGAGGGCAGAGGCTGGCCTGTGTGCTCGCCTCTGTGTCCTCAGGACCCAGGCCAATACCCAGATATCGGGGCTCTGTAAATATATATTGGGTTCATGGTGAAATCTTAGTGCCAGGGGCAAGACTTTCATTTCTTTTATAGAATCTTCACTACCATCTCCCACCAGGACAAGGAAAACTCTTGTTGCTCTCATCTGATCTCAAAACAGATCATGACTTGGAATTGGGAGGGAACATGGAGGAGCTGGCCAGGTCCACACACCTGGAATCCCCCAAACCACGACGGGCTGAATCTTTTTGGTGTTGAACTAGATTTGCCACTTCTCTCTTAAATGACTTTGTTTAAAATATAATAACAGCTGAAAATGATCACAGAAAAGCTGGCATTGAGGAAATTCTGCTCTCTTTCTGAGGCTTGGGCAGAGTGGTCACTCATTCTGAGCACCGCCTCGTTTAGACGCTTAATTTTGAGCTTCCCTTTCCTGTGACCCTCTGCTCCCACTGTAGTTCTACAAATAGTTTTTTCTGACACCATATTCTCAATCTTTCCCTTTTCTTCTACCACTTCTTTATGTCCATTTTCATGGGGATTACCCATGAGTAACAAGCCCCTGTCAATTAATTCTTATGCAGAAATCATTTACAAAATATATAAAAGTACAACTCTCCCTGAAGTATTGAGGGGGAGGGGGGGTGCAAGGGTTTGGATGCAAGGACTTTTCTTGCTTTTCCACCTTCTGTAAGTTGCCTATACTCCTTGGCTTCTGGCTTCCTCCCATCTTTAAAGCCACTGCTCGGCCAGTCCAGTCTTTCTCCCACCCCACTGCTCTGATGCTCACCCTTCTTCCTCCCTCTGACACATTTAACCACACTTGTGGTTACACTGGACCCACTGGATAATCCAGGAAAACCCTGCGGTCTCAGGGTCAGCCACTTCTCTGTTAAATGACTTTGTTAGCACCCCTAATTCCACTGGCTGCCTCATGTGCCTGTCATCATGTCCGGTAACATATGCACGGTTTCTGGGTATTAAGATGTGGACATCTTTGAGGGGCTATTACTGTGTCTGACACAGAAGGGTTTGTGCATCTTTCCTTTAGTTGATTCTGTCTTCCTTTGCAAAATCTTAAGATTTCCTGTTTGCTATTTTTCCTTTTCACCTCTGTGTTAGGCAGGGCTCTCCAAAGAGATGTAAAAAATAAACATATATATCTGTATATTTAATCTATCTATCTACCCATCTATCTACATATAGAGAGAGAAGATGGTATTTATTAGGAGAATCAGCTGGAGCAATTATGGAAGCTGGGAAATCTCATGATGGGCCATTTGCAAGCTGAAGACCTTGGGATGCTGGTCGTGTGGCTCAGCCCCAGTCTGAGGCCTGAGAACCAGGAAAGCCAGTCATGTGATTCTTGGTCTGCGGCCAAAGGTCTGAGAGCTGCACCCCCCCCCCACCTCCTGGTATGTGTGTGTGTGTGTGTGTGTGTGTGTATGTGTGACTAGTGTAAGTTGTGGAGTGAAGGCCAGGGAGCTGCAGCTCCGATGCCCAATGCAGAGGAGTGGCCCTGCTCCAGGAGAGAAGGAACCTGCCTTTCTCTTTGTTTTCTATCCTGAGTCCCCAGCTGGTGAGATGGTGCCCGTTCCCATTGAGGGCAGGGAAAAAAACACTCCCTCATACAGAAAAGTATTACACATGGTCACCTTTGATATTTTTTAAACAGCTCACATGCCACATTTGGGATATTCCTTACCTCAACTGATCCTACAGCTTAAGAGAAACAAAATAGTATTATTTTAAAAGTTAATTCTCTAAGAGCAATGTGCTAGCTCTCACATCCTTTAACTGATGCTGGTCAACTTGTAAATTGTAAGGAACTTCAACTAATTTCAAGCTTGATTGTTTTGTGGATGTTTCAAAAGTAGTTTACAAATTTTGATGTTACATTAAAAAAAAAAAATTAGCTACATCCATAGCTTATAGTCTATTGTCAGAACACTGATTATTTCTTTGTGAGATGGGTAACCACTGAAGTATTCTGATCAAGAGAGTGCCCTGAGTTTTTTGTTAATCCTTTTTTTTTAATTTAAAAGCAAAAAATTTTTAGATTTAAACTCAACCATTCAACATCTGGACTTAACAGACATCTACAGAACATTTCATCCCAACAAAACTGAATACACATTCTTCTCAGCAGCCCACGGAACATACTCCAAAATCGACCACATCCTAGGCCACAAATCAAACCT
>CAUYPK010093718.1:0-30094 GCA_963574355.1 Loris lydekkerianus | reverse complement strand
TGTTCCATTTGGAAGTCAAGATTGGTGCCACCTAAGTGGGTTCCTGCTGCAAGGAATTTGAGGACATCCTCCTCCTTCATTTGCAGGACATCAAGGGCTCCGGACATTGTGAAAATTTCCCTTTAAGTTACGGTGGGAATCTGCAAAAGTTTGTTATTTTCATTTCAGTTGTTAAGTAGAAATAGATACATTCTAACGATAAGTCAAGTCCACTTCATATTTAAAAGCAACTGAAAACTATACCTTCTATTGTCTCAGCCATTAAGCTTAGCAGGGTAGTAAAAAATAAAGACACAATACAAGGTTAATAGACACAGGCCCCACGTTAGGGAATTGAAGCAAATCTTGTGGAGGAAAAGTGGTGTAGACGAAAAACCCAGCGTAATGCAACCAGACAAAAACAGCAAAATGAAATTCAACACCGTTCAAAGCACAGCAGAGTTGTTAATGGATGAGCAAAAGTTAACTAGATGACAAATGAGCGGCCAGAGCAGCCATGTTTGCGGACGCGCGAATTTAAAAGTAGAGCAGATACAAACATTTCCAGGCAGACTATAAACAGACGCTTTGGAAAAACTTAGCCATGCTATCACGAATAGTCACCCTTAAAAACACTAACACCGTAACTGCAGTTCAGCAGGGCGCGAACGGGAAACCGAACCCGTCCAACTCAATCGGCGCCTCAGCCTCAACGCACCGCCGCGCCGGTGTCCGAAAGGAGCACGGTAGGGTGCTCTAGCCCGCTTTCGACGCACCCCCAGCCCCGGCTGACCGGAAGCCCAGCCTGGGGCCTCGACTCGAGCGGGCCTCTGACCGCCCCCAGAGAACTGCGGGAATCTGCAGGCCCGAACCCAGCCACGTGCGGACCGACGGCCTGAGGCGGAGCGCACCAAACCAAGACCCATCTGGTCCGACCTGCTTTCATCCCCAGTCTCCGCACCCCTCACAAGCGCAGGAAGCTCATCCTGGTGGTCTTAGAGAACGCCGAGGACCACAAACATGACTCACCCAGAACAACGCCGTATGGGCCCTCCCTGAGCGGCGCGGAAAGGACAGCCGGCCGGAAATGACGTCCTTATATACGCAGCCTTTGGCGGAAGAAGGGCGGAGCTAAAGGGAGCGCTATTGGAGGAGCTCTGTCGGAAGGCGGGCTTACAGCTGCCGCCTGGGGCTTTTGGGTAGCGGAAGGGAACTGCCTGGTCCGAGCTGGGGAGGTGCTAACTCTCACGGTAATTCCTATCCAGAACCCGAGCCTGAAGCTAGCCAGCTACTTGGGGGAGCCCTTATTGAGCTGTTTTGTACCTGTGAACTCTCCTCACCTAAGCTGCAGTTTCCTTACCTGTAACGTAGGACGGTTTTTTTTGTTTTGTTTTGATTTTTTATGAGACAGAAGTCTTCAAGCTGTCGCCCTGGGTAGAGTGCTATGGCGTCACAGCTCACAGTAACTTCTAACTCGGGTTCAAGCGATCCTTTTGCCTCAGTTTTTCTATTTTTTAGTGGAGACGGGGGTCTCGAACTCGTAAGCTCAAGCAACCCACCTGCCTCGGCCTCTCAGAGTGTAAGGATTACAGGCGTGAGCCTCCGCGCCCGGTCATGTAGAAAATTTTGTTCAACGCAACAAAGCCTAGATGTTCAGTAAACCAAAGCTGAATAATTTATTTTCTTAAACCTTTGAATTCTGGTGTTTGATGTGTGATTTTTTTATATAAAGTATTAAAGTGTCTCATTGGTTTTGAAAATGTGGACATCTTTGAGCCTTTTACTTGCATCCTGTAGGATTTCCAAACACAAGGGCTCATCTAGGCTGGATGGCAGGTGAAATATCAACAGCTCATTTTTCCTGGGAGAGGTTCAGAGTTACAGCATGTGATGAATCTGGTATTTCAATGCATGAACTAAATACTAGGCAGGATATGCCAAGTGATAAAAGTTGTAGGCCAAATACATTTGGCAGACAGAAGGGACCTATGAAATACAGTGCCCCAAAAGTCTACAGCCCCTAGCACAGCTTTGTATTTGAAAGAAAAAAGTCTAAGCCCAGTTTTTTGTTTTGTTTTCTTTCTTTCTTTTTTTTTTTTTAAGTATTAAACCCAGAACCCAAGTTTGCAAAAGGAAGGATCTGAGATTTTTTTTTTTTTTTTTTGAGACAGAGTCTCTCATATGTCACCCTCAGTACAGTGCTATGGTGTCAGTTCACAGCACCCTCAAACTGTTGAGCTTAAGTGATTCTCTTGCCTCAGCCTCCCAAGTAGCTGGGACTACAGGTGCCCACCACAAAGCCTGCCTATCTTTTGGTTGTAGTTGTCATTGTTTAGCTGGCCAGAGCTGGGTTCGAACCTGTCAGCCTCGGTGTATGTGGCTGGCATCGTAACCACTACACTATGGGTGCAGAGCCTTGAGATTTTTGTTTATCAAAAATGAGCATGAATCATTATCCCTAATTATTAGAGATGCAAATCAAAGCCACTTTGAGATAGCACCTAACCCCAGTGAGAATGGCCCACATCACAAGGTCCCAAAGCAAAAGTTATTGGGGTGGGTATGGAAGAAGGGAGCACTCGGCCCTGTTGATGGGACTGCAAACTAGAACAGGCTCTATGAAAAGAAATATGGAGCTCCTTAAAAGAACTAAAAGTAGCCTTATCATTTGGCCCTGCAATTTCACTAGTAGGCAGTTATCCCCCTCCCCCAAAGATATTTTGCCACAGGGACATTTGCACTAGAATGTTCATAGCCCCTCAGTTTGCAATAGCAAAGACAAAGAAACGGCCCGTTTCCCTCAACATAGAAAGTACATTAAAATTTTGTAGGGCTTTTCTCCTGTTACTCTGCCTTTGTCAGTTGATTTTCAGAGAGTGAAGAGAAGTTTTCTGTTGGTGCCTACAAGCACAACATAAACAGGGAGAGCAGATGCTGTCCTGGTTTACAAAGATTTAAGAAACCAAATGCCATGTGTGGCTCTTATTTGGGTTTTAATTAAACTAATTGCAAAAAAAAAAAATCGTTGAAACAATCAGGAAAATGTGAATGTGAGTAAAATATCTTAAATTTTTCCATGTGGGGTAATGACATTGCATAAGCAAAGATCCATAAGGGCAGCACCTGTGGCTCAGTGAGAGGGCACCGGCCTCATATACCAAGGGTGGTGGGTTTGAACCCGGACCCAGCCAAACTGCAACAAAAAACACCTGGGCGTTGTGGCAGGCGCTTATAGTTCCAGCTACTCGGGAGGCTGAGGCAAGAGAATCGCCTAAGCCCAAGAGCTGGAGGTTGTTGTGAGCTGTGACGTCACATCACTCTACCGAGGGCGATAAAGTGAGACTCTGTTTCTTAAAAAAAAAAAAAAAAAGTTTTAGAGATGTACATTGTAATAGGGAAGGGTGAAATGGTATGAGGTCTGGGATCTGTTTCATAAAAGAAAATGAGGTGGGGGTTTGGCAGAAAGGTAGAGATAAGTCAGTGGTGAAATCTTGCCAACTGTTCCATCTGAGTGATGGGAATAAAGGGCCAGTCTACCATTTGCTCTACTATTGTGGTGGTTTGAAATATTTCATAGTACATTTTTAGGCAGTGGAGTGCAGCTTAAAACCTTTGTTTCTATGTCTTTTTTTGGCTCTTGCCCTACACTGCCTTACCTTTAGTCACCAGATGACTGTTTTTTTTTCCCACAAACTCCATGTCTAATTTGTTCTTAAGCCAGGAAAAATTTATATATGTATAAACATATATTTTTTAAAAAGCAAGCAAACAGTGGACATCATTTCCAAAGCTAGCTAGAGTTCATTGGCCATGTCCTTTCTGAGCTTTAATCCTGAGATGATGAAAGAAGAAAAAACAAGGTTGTGGGCCTGGACTAGTTCCAGGGCTATTTGCCACTGGAATCAAGGTTCACCAAGGCAAATTTTCATTTTTACCTCATATTTAGAGAAAATTAATTTTTCCCTAAATTTATGTTTATTCTCTCATCCCCTCAGAAAAATCAAACAAATGAAGATCATGTAAAGGAGGAACTCTAGTGGACAAAATTGACCTGTGAAATATAAAGAGACCAAACTCTCCTTGGGGAGTAGCCCACACCTTCCAGTCTCATCTGTGTCCCTCTTCTCCCAGAGGCCCTTCTGGCATTAGGCATGCTGGGCTCCCAGATAAGGGTCAGTGGAGTCTGAGGAGGACCTATATAGGACGTGGACACCCTGTCCCACAAATCCTTTGGTAGCACTCACACCATCCCCACTGCCTTCCCTTCTCTCCTTTTAGTGCTCCCCTGCTTCCCACAGGGGAAGCACAAGATCTTAGAACATGCAGGTCACAGCACAGGTGGCTCGTGTCACTAAGAGATTACCCAAATTATTACTTTGAATAGGGCAATTTATCCTATAAACTTACTTAAAACTTGCAAATCATTAAGTAAACGTAATATGTACATATGAGTTGAATTATGTCCCTCCAAAAGATAAATTGGATTCATAATCCCTAATATCTGCAGATGTGAACTTATTTGGAAATAGGGTCTTTGCAGACGAAAGCAAGTTAAAATGAGGCCATACTGAGTTAGGGTAAGTCCTAAACCAATGGCTGGTGACTTTTTTTTGAGACAGAATCTCACTTTGTTGCCCCCGGTAGAGTACCATGGCACCACAGCTCACAGCAACCTCAGACCGTTGGGCTCAAGTGATTCTTTTCTCTCAGCCTCCCAAGTAGCTGAGACTATAGGCTCCCACTACAACAGGCAGGTGTTTTTTAGAAACAGGGTCTCACTCTGTCTCAGGCTGGTCTTGAACCTGTAAACTAAGGCAATCCGTCTGTGTCAGCTTACCCAGAGTGCTAGGATTACAGCCATGAGCCACCATGCCTGACAATAGCTGGTGACTTTAAGAAAGACATGGACACAAAGGAGAAAAGGCACTGTGAAGACAGGCAGAAATTGAAGGGATGCATCTACAAAGGAATAGTGCCAGCAACCACTCACAGATGGAACAGGCTAAGAATGATTCTCCCTAGAGGTTTCAGAGAAAGCGTTCCCACAGTGAGAATTACTATCCTCATGAAGCTAATACAATGGAACATTTCAGAAACATTTACCTTATATACTTGAGTATAAGCCGAGTTTTTTCCGGCACAAAATTTGTGCCGAAAAACCCGAACTTGGCACAAATTTTGTGTCGGAAAAAACTCGGCTTATACTCGAGTACATACGGTAACTCTCACCACTGCCCTAAGAGGTAGGAAATAGTACTGTCTCCATTTCCTAGGCAGAATCTCAGGATCATATCTACATAAATGAAGAGCAGACTTTTAACCTGGGCCACCTGGATTAAAGCCTATGTTCTTAAGCACTAGACGAAATATCTCCCCTTCTGCTCTCTGGATAGTTTGGCTCCTTCCTAAATTTAAAAGAAAGAAAAAAACTTGAATACCCAACTAGAATGGCTATAAAAAAATGAAACAAACAGTAACAAGTCCTGACAAGGATGTGGAGTAATTAGAACCCTAGTATAGTGTGGTTGGGAATGTAAAATGGTACAGCCACTGTGGAATAGTTTGAGTTCCCCAAAGTGTTAAACATAGAAATACCACATGATCCAGCAATTTCACTCTTATATACCCAAGAGAAATAAAAACATCTGTCTGTAGCCAGGCGTGTGGTGGGATCCTGTCGTCTGAGCTACTTGGGAGGCTGAGGCAAGAGAATTGCTTAAGCCCAAGAGGTTGCTGTGAGCTATGATGCCACAGCACTCTAGTAAGGGTGACACAGTGAGACTGTCTCAAAAAAAAAAAATCTGTCCACATAAGCCCTCGCACATGAATATTTATTGTAGCACTATATGTGATAACTTCAAAGTAGAAACAATCATATTTTTCAACTCATGAATGGATAGAGTATATGCACATGACAGAATATTTGGCCATAAAAAATAAGTATTATACACGTCACCTTATGGATGAACCTCAAAGTACAAAGTAAAAAAAGCCCGACAGAGATGACATTCTATATGCTTTCACTTACATGAAGTATCCAGAAAAGGCAAATTTACAAAGACAGAAAGTAGATCTGTAGTGAGCTGGGCTGAGAGTAAGGATTAATTATAGATGGACATGAGATTTTATTGTAATCAGTTTACTGTAATCAAACTGGATTTACAGTGTTGGCTGCAAACCATTCAGTAAAATTACTAAAAAAATTATACTTGAAATAGGTGAATTGTTATCATATGTAAAATAAGACTGTTTAAAAAAAATTAGGTTTTAGAGACCTATATAGGTCTGGAGCCGGCCATCCTAGAACTATTTTGTTATTTTAGAACATAGAGATGACACTATTTAGGTTTCCCCAACAATTTTCAACAGTAAAATACTTTATTTATTTGAACTTTAGTTGCAAAAAAAAAAAAAAAAAAAGTCAGGATAACTTAGAGGTTGAACAGTAACAGAGACCAAGACCAAAAATTTTATTTAGACTTTTAAAAGCCTCTGAGAACCTGACTAGGAACCAGTTAATTAAATAAGGACATCTTTTCTCCCTCATCCTAAATACCACCTCAGAGTTTTTAGCCTAGTGACAGTGACTCCTTCCTCAGATCCAGTCTTCCCTGGTTGGAGCTTTTCAGCCTATAGGTTCTCTGGCTTTGTGATGCCTTGCCCAAGAATGTCCCCAAAAGGAGGCACAAGGTGTACATGGGGGTTTGAGCTAGAGCCACCTGACAGCCCTCTCCCTAGAAATGCCTTTGCAAGTAGCTTCACAAGGTATGCAAAGCTTTCTCCTAACTCATCAGTGCGCTATAGGTATTGGTGACTCCTCTTTTGGGAGATTCTGAAGGCTTAAGTCAGGTGCATCTATTTTCTCCTTGAATGGGGCAAAGGCAATGACATTTCTGCCTGGCTTTCCAGACAGGGCTACAATCTTACTCCAGGATAGTGAGGAGCAGCAGCCCTTGGCAGAAACCAAGCAGGGCAATAGATTCCACCCTTTCCCAATTCTCTCTTGGTCAGGACTTCAGGCCCATCTTGGCCATCATCTCTTCATACACTGTCCATGCCATTGCTGCCATCAGAGTTCTGCGGAGGGCCCGGGGGACACCACCTTGGAAGAAGCCACGAAGTCCATAGTCCTACATTGAAAATAAATGTCAAAATTTAGAAGCAAACCAATAATACAATTAATTATCCATTTAGCACCAGAGTGAAGGTCTCTGTTACCCCATCTTTGAGTCTTAGTTTCTAAACTTTATGCCAAACATTGTGAATAATGGGTCCAAGGAGATAATCAATGAACTTAGGAAAAGGTGCCTTCTTGCATTTGCCTATCAGAAGGCAGTATTTTTTTATGATTCACTGTACGCTCTTGGTGGCCACATCTTTATGAGAATTAAAAACAAAAACCTTTTCCCTCCTCCTTCATAAGCTTGATTGGTTTTATAACTTCACATATACTGAAGAATATATTATTAATGTTTTGAAACTTTATAATTTTAGCTATAGAGAAAGAACGTTTTATCTTCAATAATACCATTTCTACCAATCTGTATTAGCACAAACTACTAGAAAACAAAACAATGTGTGTTCTTTCCCCCAACTACATAGTATTTTGTCCTAGGTCTTTAATTAGAGTATTAGGTGCTAGCCAGTTGGTCTACAGTATAGTCTGGCAATCTGCATATTTAACAAATATACAAGTGGTCCAAATATAAATGTTCCCTCTTTACAAAAAACCATAGGTTTTGTAGTGTTCAACTTTGGCAGCACATTAGAATCACTGGGGGAAAAAAAAACACACAAAAAAAAACACTGGGCTTCACACCCTAGAGACTCTGATATAAGTGGCCTAGATTTTGACCTGGGACTGGAGACTTTTAAAACATTTTTAAATCTCCAAATCACTAGGTGATTCTAATGTGAGTGAAGGAGGAGAACTAGATCCTAAAGCACAAGAAACGTACTTATTCTAAGTCTTACTTTGAAAATAAATGCCACTGCTTGGCCAATCCACTGAAATTTCACTGGGGAGAGCTGCATATGAGTTTTGATAACATCTGCAGGTTGTGTTACCAGTGAAGCCAGAATACCAGCAAATATCCCACAGCTGAAATTTACCATGGGAATAAAGGTTGCATCCAACTGGTCTGAAAATAAAACAAAGGTAACATGCAGTCAAACATCACTAGAAAAGATCAATGCAAGTTGTCACTAATTCTTCCCAAAAGCTAAACAGGTCTGGATTCAAACAAGGTTACGAATCAAAAATTACAGGCCGGGTGCAGTGGCTCACTCCTGTAATCCCAGTACTTTGAAAGGCCACTCTGCAAAGGGAGCACAGTACCAGATTGCCTGAGCTCAGGATTTCGAGACCAGCCTGAGCAAGAGCAAGACCCTGTCTCTAAAAAATAGCTGGGCTTTGTGGCAGGTGCCTGTAGTCCCAGCTATTTGGGAAGCTGAAGCAAGAGGATCCCTTGAGCCTAAGAGTTTGAGGTTGCTGTGGGCTATGATGCCATGGCACTCTACCAAGGGCAACAAAGTAATACTCCGTCTTAAAAAAAAAGAAAGAAAAAGAAAAATTATAAAGGTGCAACTAATAAATGTAGAGGCAATGATGGCATTGAAAAGCACCTTTTGTACAACCACCATCACAAAAACTGACTCAGACATGAATCATTAACCTATGTAAAAACATGTGGATGAAATAAACAGGATATTTATATAGATTCAAAGCTATCTTCCCACAAAGATACATAGTTGAGTTTTCAGGGGAGGCACCTGGCAGACAGTACCTTATATAAGTGATAAAATGTTGTTAGCACTCAGAGTGGGTCAAACCACTGTCATGGGCCTCCAGATATAAGGCAGTGAGGATGTAATATCACTGATGTGGTCCTCTTGCTAAAAATGTGGAACTAAATCTATTCATGAAGAAACAGCAGATAAACTCACACTGAGGTATATAACTGGCTTATATGCTTAAAAATATTATTATTAGGACAATTAGAGAAATCAGAATAAGGACTATAGATTAAAGAACTATATCTTTATTAAATTTCCTATATTTGATAAGGCTGTGACCTGCAGAATTATTTACTGCAGAGGCAGTAAATCTCACAAAAAGCTCTCCAACTCCAGCTGGTCACCACAGTCATGATGGTGGGCACTCTAGCTTTCCCAATTAGCTTTCCCAATCAAGTAAGCTTGATACCAGGTCCTTGCTCCTTATTAAATGCAGGCTCATCCTGTGGGATGTGTTTCCAGCAACACCTTGCTCTGCTTGGGTGAATGTTTACCACCCACTGATTTGTCTGTGTCTAGCTCAACATAAATAAGCTAGCTGGTAGGTGGGTGGACCTGCCCGCATGCCTGAGGTTTGGCCGTGTCATCTCCACTCAAATAGAGGGCTGAAAACCATATTAACTGGGAACACAGCAAACTCCTAACCCGTTAGCATTTCCCTAACCTGTCTGACAAGAATCACATCTTGTGCTTCCTGAAAAATATAGAGTTCTAGATTGTACACTGAAGTCTGTCATTGAGGGGATGAGATCCACCAATCTTAAGATCAAATGTGAGAAAGATGGTTGCAAGACCACTGTAAAACATGCTTTATTTCCCTTCCACCCACCCTATCCCACCACCAAATTACAGTAGTCTAAGTACTCTTTGCCTTACTAGGATGTCAGTGCTAAAGGGCAGCGACCAAGTCTGTCACATCCATCTTTGTATCCCAGTACTCAGGCAAGGTCCTGACACAATCCTGGTACAGCTCAGTTACTAAACTTTGCTAAAAGTCTGGAGCTGCTAAGCAAAACAAATAGTCTCAAATTCCAGAGAAAATGGGGAGGATCTGATACCTCAGGGATAGCTCTCTCCCACTACACCCTCCTTCATGCGTACCGTGAGGCACTATGTTTTTGGTTTGGTTGTAAAACATCAGGTAGATTCCTGAAAAAGGCGCATCACGAAGGAGAGTTGCTGTCAAGCCGCTGAAGAGACCCCGGTGCCCCTCGTTTCGATAGATGCTTCTCAGGGCGTTGTAGATACTATTATAGCCATACTTCCCACTCTGCAAAGGGAGCACAGTACCAGTAACTGGCATGGAGGCCTTGTGTTTGGTGCTGAATCAAGCAAACTGCAGGTGATTTGGTATCACCAGTGCTTTGTGGGCTCTAGTTCACATATGGCTTGGCCTGCTTACAAATAGGTTCTCTGATCATACCTGACTCTGTGTTAGATTGTAAGTTGGAAGCTGATTTCCGTGGTTACTACCCAAGAGCCCAGTGGCTCTGTTTAAACACCCTGAGGCCTTAAGGCAGGCAAACTCACCTCATAACGTGTCTTGATCACAGTGATAGGTGACATGCAGACTCCTGCAACAGAGCGAGAGCCCACCCCAAGTATGACTGACTCCAGAGCAGTGGGGGGATGGCCTCGCAAGAAATACTGCTTTGAAGAGTAGAGAGTGCCAAAGTAGATTCCAACACCAGGGACACATCTCACAATGGACTGCAGAAAAATCAAAGGGAGAAAATAAATCAAAGACCCAACAGCCTAAAATATCATCTTAGCTGGATTTCCCCAAAAGACCCCAAGATAATTTACATGCAAGTACTTTATTTCAGGTATAGAGGGAATACCAACAGGAGATTAAGGGAAGTGAAATGGGAGGGAATGCAGTTAACTACTGACTGCCTAAAAACCAGTTACTGCTGTGGGCAACCTATTTTTTCTTTCTTGCATTTTTTTGGCCAGGGCTGGGTTTGAACCTGCCACCTCTGGTATATGGAGCCAGCGCCCTACTCCTTGAGCCACAGGCGCCTGCTGGGGGCAACTTAATCCCTTTGGGGAACTCTGGGAATCAGTATGGAACACACTCAGTTATACCTCCTCCTAAAGGGATTGGTCTTTAAATATCAACTCTCATCTTTCAGTGGTTGCAGACTGCTGCAGGTGTGGGGTGGGCATTAATTCCTTGGCACTTCCAGCAAAGAAATAAATGCCAGTGTATTGGTCTCAGCCCACTATCACTGAAGTGGTACAGGCAGGGAGATCCTGACAGGTGGGTGCCAGCTGCACCCACTGCAGAGACGGTGCCTCACTATAAATCTTGTGTAAGGCATACGGAGTGATTCTGGGTCCTTGAGTGCAGCTTTTTTAGTGAATCCAAGTTTTATAGAACAAATCCTTTTAACAAAGAATTGAAAATAAAACAAATCCTTTTAATAAAAGGAATTTGTTCTGTGAGGTTTGAATTTAGTGGAAAGGTTGTACTTGGGGATCTGGAGGGTCACATGTGGCCTCAAGGCCGCAGTTTCCTTATCCCTACAAGTCCTCAACAGAAGTTAGTGACAGTACAAGATGGGCAGGAAGGACCATGCAGGGACACCCATCCTTCTGACTCTCTCAATCCTTAAAAGCTGGTAAGGTGGGTGACAAATAGTTGGTTATCAAAGGAGTAAATGCAAGAGAACCCAGTAGGCAGCTTACAGGAGACATCCCTTTCCAAAGGCCCAAAAGACTCTCTGTGCGAACCACCTTCACAAGTAGAGCCAGCATTCCGACTCTTCTAGACCTGAAGGCAGACAAAAAGGAGACAAGGAAGAAAAAAACCACTTAGGCCACTTCATTGTAAAAGAATTCCCCCACACAGACTTGTTTGTATAGAGTCTTTTCTAGAACACTTAAGAATCTCTACAACGTGTTTCAGAACTACTCTGACTTCCTACGTGTTCACAGTTTGGCACACATGTGTTTATTTGTCCATTTAAACTGCAAGCAATGGGATAACTTCCTATTTTACATACATCTTGTGTACTTGCCACAGTGCAGAGCTCAGCACAGGGCACAAAACAGACAGTCAATATTCCCAGAAAACCACCCACTATTCATACCAGGCAATACAGTTACAACATTACAAGCTAGCACATAAAATGCAAATACCACCAAAACAAATTCTAGGGAACTGTTCAGGAAAGGACCCCATTTAATAACAAGAAATGTCAAATGTGAGAAGGTGTTGAAACAAGTTCCTGAATAAAATGTGAGCAGTAGGCCTTACCCAGTGTCTGCGGGCTGAAGAGTCTGCAGGCGTGTTTTAAGGAGATCCAGAGGTTGGAATAAGAGGGTAGAGCAGGTCCCACTGATGGAGCCACATAGGAAAGCCTTGATTACTGGATGTAACTACAGGATAAGAAAATATTGTGTCATCAGCTCTGCCTGAGCAAGCCTCACCTTTCTCCACAGCTGATCAGTAAATTCTTTTATAAGGATTGCTAAGAAACCCATCTGGTCATGCTTCTTCTTAATTTCATACCTCAGAGAAGAAAGTATAGCCAGAATTCGGCAATACTGGAATGTTGCTAAGGATGCTGTATACTATATAAGAGGTGTCTCTCTGGTCTCAGAATTGCTAATAATTTTGCTCCTGCTAAGCAACACATCTATTTCTGTACCACTGACCACACTTCCCTATTTGTCCTGACTTGAAAAGTTACTGGTCATCTCCTTATCTTTGTGAAAGTAAAGTCAATTGAACAGTGTTTTAACTCTGAAATCTTGGTTTCCAGGCTCCTCTGGCTGCAGGGCCTGGGGTGTTTACTGTAGCAAGCCAAAGCAAATGAAACTGCAAGCTCAGCTACAATATAAAACAGAAGTGCCGCTTCCTGTTTAATCTATAAATGTCCTTTGTTTAAAACCTTCCCCTTCTCTTACACTACCCATATCTCACTGGGACCTAAGCAGATCACAAACAGCTCTAAAGACCAGGTGCCTTCTGGGTTTGCTGCCTCATCTTCAGCCCATGCACCATCACGCCTCACTTGAGCTCTCTAATCTCCAGACACCAGCCAGAGGGTGGAACTGTTTCAAAGACTAAATGCATCCCCAGTAGCATGTTCCAGGAACCTCAGCTCCCAGCACTGGTACTGCTCCTATTATCCCAGCACTGGTATTAATCACTGGTATTGAAAGAGTACTACATCCTCTTTCCTGGGCCCCAGGCCCAGCAGAAGCACAAGTAACTGTGAAAAGGCACTTTTAATTAACAGCAAACAGTAGCCCTAAAACATCACAATGATATAACGTTTCCCATTATACACACCACATAACTACTTACCCAGAACTAAAAATGTTTATAATCTGTGGCATTTTTTCACAGAGAAGAGAGATCATTCCAAGTTTCAAGCATGAAGCAAGTTACAAATGTAACTCCTCTCAAGACTGTTGGGGGCAAACTAAATAAATTCAGATAATCAAATACTAGAGCTTACAAACATGCTCCAAATGCTGCTGAGTATCAAAGGGTGGTCTGATAAAACAATAGGTAAAATCAGGCATATTTCAACACATCTGTTTTGGCATCAACTCCCTCTCCTCCAGAGGTACTGTGCTCTCATGCTAACGAATATTCCCACGAGTTCTGTTTCCCTTCCAGACTTTCTGGCATTAATGAGCCTGCTTCCCTGCACACTGGGCCTGTCTCCCACTGGCATGCTCTCTTCTGCTGGGATATATGCTCCAGAGCCTCTGTCTCGCCAGACCAACGTTACACCATCTCCACTCACTCTGGGCCAGGCACTCCTCAGCCCCCTCACCCCCAGTCTGCCATCAGCTAATCTCTATTAATTCAGTCTCTGAGGGCTCACAAGGCCCTGCACCTCCCAGGACCCCTTTCCCATCCCTGTTCTTATCTTACTTGGCCTCCCTGGTGCATTTTATATGTCTGAGCACCTCTCCTCCTGGTCTCTGGTTTCTCTCTCCTTCTCTCTCTTCTGATTGCCCTTCAAGTCCCTTTTCCTCCTCCTGCCACTCGGATGGGGCTACTTTTCTTATCTCTTCTCATGGCAGCCTCACCCATCCAGTCTCTCTCTCTCTCATACATACACACACAACACTAACACCCACATCTCCTCCTTCTACACATACTTGCAGCCTCCCTCTGGAGCTTCATACCACACAGCCACTAAATTCAGACATCTCACAGCCACCTCAGATGACATTTTTCTAAACCAGAACTTGGCTCTATCCCTCACTTCCAACCTGCTCCTCCTCTACGGTGCCTAATCCCAGTGAATGGCTACTATTTATCCATCCAGTCATCCAAGCCAGAAACCATTCCTGATGGCCTCTCCACACCTGCTCCAGACTTGAGAGCCCCTAAATAGCTCTCAAATCAACCCTGGCTCAGAGCCCTGCCATCTCTTGCCTTAGCGACTGCCACCAGCTCTTCACTTGTCACCACACCTCTTTGACTCTTCTAAGCCACTCTACATGCAGCCAGAGTCATCTTATACAACTGCAAATCTGACCTCATTGCTTCCTGGTACACAACTTTTCGATGACAGACAATTTTTCGTACAATTTGAAGTTATCAATTTAAAAAAGAAAACAATAAATAATAAATGGAATGAAAATACAAGTAGTAATGAATGTATTATTGTTATTATTATTATTATTTTTTTGATAGAGACAGAGTCTCACTTCATGGCCCTTTGGTAGAGTGCCGTGGCATCACACAGCTCACAGCAGCCTCCAGCTCCTGGGCTTAAGCGATTCTCTTGCCTCAGCCTCCCGAGTAGCTGGGACTACAGGCGTCCGCCACAATGCCCGGCTATTTTTTTGTTGCAGTTTGGCCGGGGCTGGGTTTGAACCCACCACCCTCAGCATATGGGGCCGGCACCCTACTCACTGAGCCACAGGCGCCGCCCCAGTAGTAACGAATGTATTAGGAACTAAAAAGTATCACATAAATTTGTCATTACTAATCATTAAATTAAATTTTCTTTCTTTCTTTTTTTTTTGAAACAGAGCTGTCACCCTGGGTAGAGTGCTGTTGCATCACAGCTCACAGCAACTTCCAACTCCTTGGCTCCCAAGTAGCTAGGACTACAGCTGCCTGCCACGACACCCAGCTATTTTTTGGTTGTAGTTGTCAGTCATACTGTTGTTTGGCAGGCCCAGGCTGGATTCGAACCTGCCACCTTTGGTGTATGTGGCTGACACCTTAGCTGCTTGAGCTACAGGAACCAAGCCTTAATTTTCTTTTTAAAACCAACCAAGTCAATACCCTTTAATGGCTCCATATTCCTCTGGGGATAAAGTTCAAACTGATGGCTTGCAAGGCCCTTCACAAATCATGCAGCTCCTGCTTATCTCTCTCGCCCATGCTCTCACCCTCCCACTAACACACTCTTGGCCATGACAGAGGGCACTGCCTTTCTCTCACTTCTTAAAGCTCGGAAGTGTTGTCACTTTGCCCTGGCTCCTCTAATGCTCCTTAAGTCCTCCACATTCAGGTTCAGCGCCCCTCCCCTTTATGACTGAGAGTCTAGGACAAGACCTGTCACAACTCCTACCTGTATTAGTCATGGTGATAACTCAAGAACTGACCTGGGAGCCTGGTGCACAATGTGTATAACTGTAAGCTGTCATGTTACCTGTTCCTAGCTCTTCCTCTCACAGAATCCCATAGGGTAAGGCTCAGTGGGAGCCTTACCCCATCCTTGGACAGGTGACTCTTCTCCGCTCCCTCCAGCTCTTTGCTTCAGCAAAGTTATCTGAATAACCTGTACTTGCAGCTTCTAAGCAGTTCTCCTAGGTACTTCTCTAATCCTCACAAGTATTGTGTAGAATTTAAGGCTGCAGTCCTTCACCTACCCTCATCCCTGACTGCAGGAAATATCTTAATGTCGTTAGTTTCACAGCACACAACAATTGGACATTATAGGTGCAATAAATATTTCTTGACTAAATGAATAGAGCCCATAACTTTTGTAACTTTGTAATTTTCCAGTTCTATTAGCACAGAGCAGATGCTATATATAGCAATACAGATTAAGCTTTAATAGGCAAAAACAAAACAAACAAAAAGCCCATCAGGTAATATTGAATGGGCTGAAAATTTTGTCAGTGCACACATTCTTTGAGTTTTTAAAAACTAGCTCAAAGATATTCAAGGCAAATTAAGATTAATAATCCAGTTTTGTTTTGTCTTGTTTTATGGGGGAGAAAGAGGAGGAAAACCAAGGAATAACAGACATAAACAAAAGGAAATAAGTAGCATCCATAAGTTTGCAAATTGGTTTCACAAGCAATTTCTACTCTCCTTTAAAAAAAAATCCCAAAACAAAACAAAACAATCCTAAATCCAATTCACACCTGGAGGTGAGAGCCACAGGTCTCAGAAAAAGAAAAAGGTAAGTAGGTTTTCAATTTAGAGCTCAGTCCTAAGAAAAAGTTCTTACACAGCCGTCTTCGCCCACCTACCCACAGTGAAAGCAGACTTAAAAGTGAAAACTGGTCTGAAACGGCCCAGGGCCCTCAGAGGCTGAGGCCGGCTGCAGGCCCACGTGCACCGCCAGCAGCAGGAGCAGCGCCAGCCCAGCCCCTACCTGGACCGACTGCGACCAGCGGCCGGGCTAGGACAATCAAGCCAGACGCCGGAGGGGCGTGGCGTTGCCCTCGGGCCGGGGGACCAGGACTCCTCCTGGCGCGGTAGCCCGGTGCACGACCGTCAGGAGCCAGCTCCGACACCGAAGGCTCTTTAGGTTCGGTGCTATTACCCGGCCCTGGGATGGTCCAAACATCTGCGTAGTTGCCCTCCCACTTGTCACTACGGGCATCCTACCTCACGCAACATCCGGCAGCCACGCACCTTGCTGGGGCCGCGCACACTCCCCTGACACGCCTCCCGTCCCCGCCCAGACCCCAGCAATTCCGCGGCCCTCTACCCAGACATCAACCCAGTTTGCTCGTCCAAGGGTCCCGGTGCCCCTCTTCTTTACTTGCAGCCTCCTCACCCCTTTTTTAATTCCCTAAACTCTCCATCTTTCCCGCCACGTCTCCAACCCTGCACGCTCCTGGGGCAATGAAAGGTAGCCCACGGGTTCCTAAACCTTAGCAACCTCCCAAATTTCCCTTCCCAAGCCAGCAGTCCCGGAACCCCTATCGTCCCTTTCCCGCAGTTTATTCACCATAAGCGTTTCCACCGTGTCTCCGACATCTTGTTGTGGTAGCAGCGCCGGGCGTGACTTCTGGATCATTGGAGAGGAGGCCTGCGAGCGCTCTGGGCCCAGGGTGCCTTCACTGGGAGTTCAGGCTCTGCCCTGCCGACCTTGAAGGGAGAAGGCCAGGAGACGGAGCAGCCAGGCGCGCGTTTTAGGCCGGGGTCTGGCTGACGTCTGCGCCCGTAAGCATCCAGTTGCCGGGGACCAGGCCTGCGCGTCTTGGGGCTGCACCCACGGCCGGCGCGTGGCTACGGGGGCCGAACGGTCCTGCCGAGAAACTATTCGCCGTTCTTCACCCGCCTCGCAGACTCCGCAGCTCGGCAATCCAGCCCATTCTGCCTCGCTGCAGACCTCAGCACAGGAGAAGATTAGGATCTGGGCGACCAGGGAGTGTTAGAAGCCGGAGGGACCCTTTGCTTCCGGGGTGGGACTCTGAGCAGGAGCCTGGTGTGCGCTCCAGACGCCACCTGGTGAAAACTCCTGGAACTGCAGGGTACGCGTTCCGTGTGCCCCAGCCTTGATGGGGTGTGTTCAGAAACTTTGCTTGTGGGTGGACTTATTTACAGTAGACACCTGCTCCGGGAATATGGTAGCTACAGCTGACTGTAGCTGCTGAGCACTTGAAATGTGGCTAATGTGGCGGTAGAACTGTTTTAAATTTTATTTTATTTTAATGTATGTGAAAAACTGAAGCAGTGTAGAATGTTTTCTCATTACACTTTTTTTGGGGGGGAGGCGAGAAAAGGTCTCCCTCTGTCACCCAGGCTGGAGTGCAGTGGCCGAACCATAGCTCATCTCAGCTTCAAATTCCTAGGCTCAAGCGATCCTCGGGCCTCAGCCTCCTCAGTAGCTGGGACTACAGGTGCGTGCCACGACGCCTGACACGACTATATCATTTGACAGAACCACATTTCCCTTTAAACCAGAAAATTTAGGGTAGGAATTGATATGTACTGCATGGGTAAACCACAAAGTGAATGTTTAAGACCTGTAAGGTAAACTATCTTATTAATAATGTTTAATATATGTTGAAATGATATTAAGGACATATTCAGGTTAGATGAAATAGATTATTAAAATTAATTTCACCTGCTGCTTTTTACTTTCTATTGTGGCTATTAGGACAATGTGGCTCACCTATTTCTATTGGATAATGCTGCTCTAGGTGGTTAAAATTCTGTCTTATGGCTCGCCCGGACTCTGTTGAACAGCTTTTGTGTTTCCCTTTTTCCCGTTGTGCTTGTCTGGATGGGCCATGGAGAAGTATTCCTGACACACCTGTTGCAAATGCAGGCACATGCTTTCAGTGTTCCTGGCAATCTGCAGAATAAAGCTTGAACTTTTCATATTGTCAGTGGAAAAGAACCCAAACTCTGTAAAATAATTTAAAGAGGTTTATTTTTAGCCACCTGTGTGACCATAGCCCTGGGAGCCACGCCCGAGAAGTCTTGAGTTAGACAGTCTTGCTGTTCTTGGATTACAGTTTGGTTTTATAAATTTCAGGGAGAGAAGACTCACACGTAAATTTGAAAATCAATACATAGAAGGCATACATTTATGGATTATAGGTGGGCTTAAAGATTCTTTGATTTATAATTGGTTACATATGTGTACCTTGTCTAACGGCTTGGACTGTTTTAAGTTAGGATAAGAAGTCTGTTTATCAGAGACAAGCCACTGGATTTAGACTCCAGGGATCTGTTAAGTAAATGGGTGCCCTGCAGGTGTGGTTTAAGCTTTGCCTGGCATAGCCTTAGGCCTATTAATGAGTTACAAAAGACATCCCCAAGAAGGGAGGGGAGAATGATGAGGCTGGTCTGACCTCCCTTCTCCTGGCCAGCAACTTAGCTTTAGGGTACTTCTGGGGCCCACTTAGCCAGGAAGGGATCTCTTTAGTCAGCTGGGGGGTTAAAGTTTTATTTTAGTTCACAATAGCAACCTTCACTATTTTCTACCATCCATTCTTCACTCAGAAACTGTCAGAAACAGACATTGATGATTTAGGCAGCAAGGTAATCTATTTTTAAGGCTTCATTCATGTGCTGTTGAGGTGCCAGGAGGGAGCCCATTTATTTTCTGAGGGTATTAAGAAAAGAATAAACAGTTTTAAAGTTACAATCCTGCTTGGCAGTTGTATACTTTGCTCCTCCTTGTTCTAAACTATAAGGCTCATTTTCTTTGTGCAATGTTGATGACTGTGCTGGCACTTCTTTTAAAAGAAAGACCTAATTTTCCCCACCCCCACAGAGCAAGAATTTCCATGTGTGGGAAACCCTGGGCTAGTGTATTTCAAAGGCTGCTCTTGGCTACTCTGGGGGTGGAAGCAGAGGTGGGACCCAGAGTGACAGTCTGGTGTCCACTGCTTCACCCTCATATACATGCCTGCTCTGCTTGCCTCTGAGCTCAGAAGAAGTGGTCTTTCAAGGGTGAACGCTGCAGAGTTTCCATTATCTGGATCTGTTCCATCACTTACAACCCTGGAACCCACAAGCCCTTCTCTTCCTGCAACCCCTCCTCCAATGTTTGTGAGGATGCAGAGGTATAAAATGATGGTGTGAAAGGAGTATTACTGTCAGCAAATGAGTGGGGGGTTTGGAGCAATACTTAAAGGCAAGGTTGTAGGAGTGAATTAAAGAAAAGGAAAATTGCTTATGAAACTGGCACTCAGAAACAAAGAAAAAAGAAAAAATATCTGGTGTGAGAGGTTTAGGGGTAGAGTAGGGGTGAGGGTCCACAAGAAAGAGAGGAGGCCAGCCCAGGGATTAAGGAAAGGCTTTATTAGAAAAGTGCAGAGAGGAATCTGACCAGGAGTCAGCTCCCTGCTCACAGTTTCAAGAGACTTGGGAGGGGATTATGAGAGGTGAAGGAAGTCATTTTATTCTGCAAAGTTATTGATCATTGTGTCAGGGATCATCTTGGAATTACTCCTTTCCAGGTATTAATCTGCTTATCAGGGCATTATCTCTAGTGTCAGCCAGGACTGGGTAGGAGATTGCTTATTCTGATGTTTCCCAGGAACACTAGCTTTGAGACATTTCAGGAGTACAGGGAGGTTGTTGCTGTAACCAGCAGGTCTTCAACCTGCTTTCTTTTACTAGCTGTCCTCCCATGATGGCTATCAACTTATTAAGGTCATGAGGATTCTCTTCCCACATGGTAAAAACATTCTATGACTTTGATCCAAAACAAAGTCATTAGCATCATGCACAGCTTCTCTGATTTATCTGCTGTCAGGGAAAGATGATTTGGCTGCTGTCATCTAACTCTACCCAATTATATGTTGAGACCCCCAAAGACCCAAGGTCACCCTTATTTTCAGGGTTAGATGAGTGGCTGACTTTATGCTTTTCCAACCCAGGAATTGTATCCAGGAAGACATATATTAATTTGTATACATGACTTCCTCTAAAAACTTTATTCGCAGAAAGTTTTGACATCTGGAGGAATTTCACTGTTCAAGAAGGAAAGACAAAGGCACACATGCAAAGCTGGAGGTGGACGGCAGAAAGAAAGAATCTGCTCTGATGGGGGCTTCAGTTTCCTGTCTCTCTACCCATAAGAGCAGTAGATGAGTCTTGCAGCCATCTGTATCACTTCATTTGCAAGAAGATGGCTAGAATGATAAAGAACACACAGGTGAATCACCCCCCTCCCTTATGCTTCCAGAAAAACCAACTCAGGGAGAGCTTTCTGAATACCTGGAAGACAAAGCTACTTCTGAAGTATCTAAATTCTCTCTTCTATTGATGCCAAAGCAGTGAGCCCACCCTCTGCCTTTTGGAATCAGTAGGGGATAGAGAAGGGAGATACTACGCACACTCTGCTGCTCACCCTCCTCATCTCTCCAAGGCCCCAGCCCACCTTTCTAAGCCTCTCTATGCTTAGTGGCCTCTCAGAGAGGTCTCATGGGTGTCTTACGACAGTCTCCATCCTACAACCAATGAAGACTCCTCTCCATTTGAACATTCACTTCTACCCCAACCACATTCTTCTGAAAGAGAAGCTTTAAAAATCTGCAGCAGTGGGGGAAGCCATTCTGTGTGTCCAATCATAAGGACAGGCACAAGCAGCAGGAAAAAGAATTCTAATGGCTTTACCGGAAGCTTCAGCAAAGATGGTGGTCCTGTCGCTGTTCTGGACTTCACAAGAAAGAAACACCTTTCTTCCTTCTGTGCCAGTGACTCTTGCCTCTAGCCTCACCACGGAGCCAAGGATGACCGGGCTGCAAGAGAGCAATGAGTTACAGTGGCTTACCAGCTGGTCTCCCAGTGAGGGGGTGACTCTGTGTGTGTGGGGGGGTGGCCTGTACCCCTGCTGGAGGGGGCTCCTCAGCTTCTACCATTAAGAGCCAGTTGTCAGGAAGCAATGGAAGAAAGATGTGCTAGGAAGCAAGCCGCAGCAGTGTGGTATGTATGTCGTGTTTTATTGTCACATGGAAGCCATAAATCACTCCATCAACATTCTGACAAATCAGTTCCCCATCTTCTGGAGAAACCAAATACCTCTTGTTTTCCTATCGTCTTCCCAATGAGGAAACATATGAGTTTACAAACATAAGCACATATTTTCTGGAAGTTCTCCCAGGTTCAGACTGATCTGAATTGCCCACGGGGGAATTCACAATGCCCATGCATTGTTCAATATCAAGTAGTTCTAGCCACACGTGAGAAGTTTTCTTCATCTTTGGCAGAATGGCTCTAGCTATTCATCAGTGAGCATCCTTTGTGCAATGGTCAATTTCATGTGTCCACTTGGCTAGGCTAGAGTACCCAGCTTTGCAATTAAACACTAATCTAGGTGTTGCCATGAAGGTATTTTGTAGATGTGATTAACATCTGTAATAAATTAAATAAAGGAGATTATCTTTGATAATCTGGGTGGGCCTCATCCAAAAGGTTGAAAGCCCTTAAGGACAAAACTGAGGCTTTCCCAAGGAAGAAGAAATTTTGCCTTAAGAGTGCAGCATCAGCTCCTGCCCAAGACTTTCTGGCTCAACAGCCTGCCCTATGGAGATACATATATATAAAATGATACCTGGCTGATAGACCTTGTTTCCCTTCCTAGGAGGGTAGATGCTGAATCCTGCTGTTCTCTGCATGTCCTCAGGAGACCACTGAGGCGGAGTAGTGTTGTATGAAGCAAGTAGACTTTGGAATCAAGCAGTGATTCCTGCATTTGTCACCTGCTAGCTGTGTATTCCCATCCTCCTTCTTATCTGTCAACTTGGAGATGATATTAACTACTTCCCAAGATTTTTGTAAAGATATAATGAAATAATGTGTATAGAAATGTTCTAATAAAGGGCTAGTAAAATATAAGGGATTATTGTTATTGTCAGGCAATGACCTTTATGTTATTATTTGTGAACTGAATTAATATGTGTATATAGGAACCTTGGTCAGCTTTCTCTAAACCAGAGGTGGCCCAAAATAGCTCATCATTATCTTATGTAGGATATTTTTATGTTTGAACACATAAACCATCTTCAAGCTTGTTACTCTGGTTTTAGCCTCCCAAGTAGCTGGGACTACAGATACCCACCACTATGCCTGACTATTTTTAAGAGGCAAGGTCTCACTATGGCTTAGGCTGGTCTTGAACCTGTGAGCTCAGTCAATCCACCTGCTGCAGCCTCCCGGAGTGCTAGGGTTACAGGCGTGAGCCACCGTGCCCAGCCAGAAACTCCTCTTTGCAATCCGGATGGCTGCAAGATACCATACTTTCCATCATAACACATGGAATAACCCCATACCAGCTTACTCCTAACTGAAACCCAGGCAGAGAAACAGACCTCTTGAAGATGATGGTCATTGTCCCTGTGAAGACTGCATTGGCACTGTTATATGCTGTCAGAAAAAATATGGTGTCTATCATGGTCACCAGTGCACCTCCATGGAGAATCCTGAATGGAGGGGAGAAAGGGAAAGTAAAAGTCACTCCCCTCCACACGTTGCTGGGGAGGTGAAATGCTGACAAGTTCCCTGCAAACCAGGACCAGAGTCTAGCATCCCTGAAGGTAAAGCAGAGGAGAGAGAACCAAACAAATACGAGGGAAAGACAAGCAAGGTCGTCTAATGCAAGTTCTACCTGCTCAGCGTAGCCCTCCACCCCATCACCAACCTCAGCTTCAAATTCTGATGAGTCTTATGTTGCCTATCAGGTTCTTCTCAGATGGAAATAGAATGGTCTGTGAAAATAGCATGAGCTGTCGGGCACAGTGGCTCACGCCTATAATCCCAGCACTGTGGGAGGCTGAGGAGGGAGAATTGCTAGCGCTCAGGAGTTCATGACTCGCCTGAGTGAGAGTGAGACTCTGACTCATGAAAAAAATGGATAAACCCAGCCAGGCACCATGGCAAGCACTGTAATCCCAGCGGCTTCCAGAGGCTGAGGCAGCAGGATGCCCACAGCCCAAGTCTGAGGTTGCAGTGAGCTATGATGCCATTGCACTCTGCTCAGGGCATAGGGTAGGACTCTGTATTGGAAAAAAAAAAAAAAAAGAAAAGAAAGAAAGAAAGAAAGAAAAGAAAACAAAGAAAAGAAAAGAAAAAAGAAAAGAAAAGAAAATAAGAGACCTAACTCTAATCCCACATTTTTAACCATATGACCTTACTCATTTTTAACCATACAGGGTCTGGCATATCCCAGCCAGTGAACAAGAATAGCTTTTTCCCCTTTTTGTTTGGATGCCTATTGCTTACTTCCTTGCAGTTTAGGCAGTTGAAGATGAAGGCAGAAGAATTCCTTAATAGGGAGAGGCCAAGAGGCCACACCTTGGATGGGTGGCAGGAGGAGCCTTCTTGCCCAGGAGCCACTAAGGTGAGATATCTGCTCCTCTGAAGCAGGCCTGCCACCTGGCCTCTCAGCCCCTTGCCTGCTCTTTGACCACATCCAAGCCCACTTGCTAGGATGACCCTCCTTGCCTTACCCAGGCAGACCCTCCAGGAAGGGCCCAGGCTGGAATAAGCAGACACATGTCTTCTCCGAGTCATTGTGGAAGATGACATACTCAAAGCCAAGTCTCTCCACTTCTGTGATCCTGAGAAAGAGGCGAGCGTCTTCTATCATTTGGACTAGAGAGAAGAGTCGAATCAGTTTGAGGGACCTCTGGCTGGGGTCTGACCCTTGAGTGGTGCAGCTCTCCAGAGGAGAAGGCACCTGGCCAGAGGAAGTCCTCGGGAAAACCCACTGGCCTCAGTATCCCCTCTGCACCTCTGAAATGGCCACGCATTGTCTCCCAATGGAAGAGAAGAGCAGCTCCCAGGAAGAAGAAGAGATGCCCAATGTGGGAGGGTTGGGGAGCAGGAGTAACCCACTCATGAAATTAGGGGACCTAAATCCCAAGCCCCTCCCCTTTCCAATTCTTCACTCGTACTTCACCTTTCTACACAGGAGACCAGGTGGGATGGGCAAGTACAAGGAAATGCCAGGACTGAATTTGGACAGGAATGGAGAGAGCACTGAACCTTCAAGAGTCAGGAGTTCCTGATGCTAGTCCCCAAACTGGGTCAGCTCTCCAGGCCTCCGCTGTCTCACTGGTACCATGAGGGTGTTGAATTAAGTGGCCTCCAGTTCCTTTTCTGGCCTAATACCTATTACATGATTCAGACTACAATGTCCAGACTCCTTTGGTCCTGGCTCTCAGGCTAATGCGAGCCACATGGGAGATACGGAAATTGGCTGGGGCACAGGTGGCCTTGAGGAAAATGTGTGTGTGCAAGCAAGGTTTTGCCAAGAGGTCTGTATCAGTTAGAGTCTCCCTCAAGCTCATGTTAAACATTCTTAATGCAAGGGATTTGAACATACTAGGGACAGCTTTAGCAATCTTTGTCAGGTCTTCTTCTTTAAGGAACTGCACAGAGCGCCGACAACCTGGAAGTTTTTTCCACGACCCATCCACAGTCTTTTCCATGAGCTCATTATACATCTGTACCATGACGGGGCTCCAGCTGGCATTGGGGAGGGAATGATCCTTTATATCGGACTGGAGGTGGCTGCTGCTCGAGACCTGAAGAGTGCAAAAAAAGCATCAGACTGTGCTTATACAATTCAAATTTGACAAATTCCTTCAAACACATATAATATATAGATCATACAAAGGTCTGATTTCACTAGGCAAAGCATGTGAAAATGCCTGGAGGTAGGAGAGACTATGCCAGAGTCCCAGAATTGTATAAGTGAAAATGTCTAATGGGAGAGAAGGAATGGAAGGAGGATGCTGGAGAGAAAGCTGGATCAGCTGTGTTAGAGAATGTCAGCTTTATCCTGAAGTGCTGTAGGCAAGGGAATGACATGGTCAGATTTGCGTGTTGGAAGGCCCCCTTTTCGCACATGGGAACTTAAAAAGTGGTCAACCCTAGCTGACAGTGACAGTCTAGCTGATACACAATTCAAAGACACAGTTTTTCCTTGCCTTTTTTTTTTTTTTTAAGACAGAGTCTTTTTAAGACTGTGTCGCCCTCGGTCGAGTGCCGTAGCATCACAGCTCACAGCAACCTCAAACTCTTGGGCTTAAGCGATTCTCTTGCCTCAGCTCCCAGGTAGCTGGGACTACAGGTGCCTGCCACAATGCCTGGCTATTTTTTGTTGCAGTTGTTGTTGTTGTTTAGCTGGCCTGGGCTGGGTTCGAACCCACCAGCCTCAGTGTATATGTCTGGCGCTGTAACCACTGTGCTACGAGTGCCAAGCCTTTTCCCTGCTTCTTTCCTCTCAATTCCAACTCTACTGTGCCTCCCTCTCTTACTCCCCAAGTCCTCCAGGCTCTGCTTCCAGGATGTTTCACCTTGACTGACTATTTCATTTTTATTATCTCTCACTGCTGCCTGTTATAATTGGAAGCTTCAACCAGAGAAACTTCTTTTCCTGGAAGATGGAGATGACTGGGTCAGGTAGCCAGCCCTTCTTCCAAAAATTTTGGATAATTCATCACACCTAACACCTTCTTCCTTTTTTTTTTTTTTTTGAGACAGAATTTCACTTTGTGACCCTTGGTAGAGTGCCATGGAGTTACAGATCACAGCAACCTCAAACTCAGGCTCAAGTGATCCTCTTGCCTCAGCCTCTCAAGTAGCTGGGACTACAGGCAACTGCCACAACACCCAGCTATTTTTTAGGGAGGGGGGGTAATCTTACTCTTACTTAGACTGGTCTCAGACTTGTGAACTCAAGCAATCTCCCCACCTTGGACTCCCAGAGTGCTAGGATTACAGGTGTGAGCCACCACACCCAGCCTTGCAACACCTTCTTACATCTATTACCTGGTTATTGTTTCTATTCTATTGTTTCTATTGTTTCTATTCAGGTGCCAATTAGCCCTTCCTATTTTTGGTACAGTGTCTACTTTTGCTAATGCATTTATCTGGCTTACAGTTGCCTGAATATGCCCTTCCCTGTTTAAACAGATGTAGAGATATACCGATTCTTAAATTATTTATAAAAAGACAGGCTCTTAAGGGTGGTGGGGGAATATGTGGGTGGGGTGGGGAGAGCCTAATACCCAGAAAAGATCAACAGTTGTTACTACCTTCCTGCAGGGGTCTTTTCTTTTGTGAGCTAGTTGATGGTAGGTGGCTTAAAAATGCAGTCTCCCAAACTCCTCTCCATTAATTCGCTGCAACTTACTGCTGCTTATGGCTTAATTGTAATCTGTAAAATGATGATACCACCACCCACCTTGCAGGTTGCTGTGGGGTCTGCACAATATGATGATGTATCAGTGCACCGGTATCTGTCTGCCAGAGTAAGGATTCCAATATGTTAGTTCACCTGAATCCAACAGAACAAAATATCTCCTCTCCTCTAGTTTGATCCCAAAGAATTGTTTCTAGCACTGATCGTATTAAACAAAGTCTGGACCCAAATCATTTTAGGGATGTGGTTACCCATGAAAATATGAAAGAGGCACCATCTAATTGATGATGCTATTGGCATTTAATTTGCACACAGTTTATTTTTATTTATTTATTTATTTAGAAACAGAGTCTCACTATGTTGCCCTCAGTAGAGTGCTGTGGTGTCACAGCTCACAGCAACCTCAAACTCTTGGGCTTAAGCGATTCTCTTGCCTCAGCCTCCCAAGTAGCTGGGACTACAGGCGCCTGCCACAATGCCCAGCTATTTTTTTGTTGTTGTTGTTGCAGTTGTTGTTTAACGGGCCCCAGCCAGGTTTGAACCCTTCAGCTCTGGTGTACGTGGCTGGTGCCCTAACCACTGAGCTACAGGCACCAAGCCCACAATTTATTTTTAATTTTAGCTAATTTTCTTTTGGGGACAGAGTCTTACTCTGTTGCCCAGGCATGGCCCCAGCCTATTGCATAGCAATCTCAAGACTCCTGGGTTCAAAAAATCCTCTCCTGCCTCAGCCTCCCAAGCAGCTGGGACAGCAACAATGCCTGGCTAATTTTTTCTATTTTTAGTAGAGACAGGGTCTCATTCTTGTCCAGGCTGATCTTAAACTCCTGATCTCAAGGGATCCTCCAGCCTTGGCCTCCTAAAGTGCTAGGATTATAGGCATGAAGCATTGCAGCTAGCCTGGCTACTGTTTGCTTAATCCAGAAAATATATCATTAAAATGTAATTACTGCTATTTCTTGAGATGCCACTATTCATATTTTCTTTCCCCAATTCTGCTCACTCTGAAGATTAGAAACCTAACTTTTTCACATCTGAAAGGTTCAGGAGAAACTACAGAGTAGCCCATGGTCTATAAGGGCAAGAGACCTCTAGGTACTCTCTAAGGCCTGGGCAGCTTTATTTTAAGAGCCCCATCCCTCAGTATAGGCTAATAGAGCCAAGTGGAAGGAGCATCTTCTAAAAATCAGGAGCCAGGGGCCTACGTCTCCATTCTGGTAATAACTTCTCTGGCCTTAGGCAGGCCAACTTGCATCTCCAGGCCTTGGTTTCCTCATCTGTCACAGGAGAGCAGTAGAATGGATGATACATATCTAAGGTCTCTTTCAACTTTCTTGTTCTGAGACTCTATGACTGGCCTCTGGTGCCCAGCATCTGGAAAGCAATGAGGATACTCACGGTGATGGGGTGGGCTGGCATCCAGGCTGACCCGGGTGGCAGGTGCCAGCCAGCCAGCCTTTGGAGAAGGGGTGCTGCCTGTTGGTGTCCCACAAGCCATCTGAGACCTCTCTGCAGCATTATGTCCAGCTGAGAACTTCCAACTGAACCTTCTCACAAAGGCTAGCCTTCCTCCCAGTAGATGAGCATTGGCCTGGGGCTCTGCCTCAACCAATCACAGCCTGTTTTTATCCCTTGGGGCAGGAGAGACTAGGAGCCCAATCCACTCCCTCTTGCTAGGCAAAGCAGCAAGGAGCAGAACAGATATTAAGTAATTGTGAGTTAGTAAATTATAAACATATTTGACTTTTAGAACTACCAGAGGGATTTTGGTTACATTAACCAGGTGCCTGGAACAATTGGATCAATCTTAGAATGTTTTCTAGGCCAAGGGTCACTACGGTAACCAACTATGGCTGGGAAACAGAATGCACATGCTCAGTCCCTGCATGTGAAGACAGTTGTCCCTGGATATTTCACCCTAGTTCTTAGCTCGGTCTTGTTATAGGAGTCCAGTTTATTTATTCATTTAATAAATAACGATTAAACAGACATTATGTATTCTAGACTCTAGGGATGTGGCAACGAATAAAACAGATGGGGCTTGTATTTAATGACAGGGAACATTGTCATGCTTTTTACATTCCAGACACTGTTCTATATGTTTCTCTGTTTTGTCTCTTTTAATACTTATATCATCTCATATATCGTTCAAATTCAAATTTCATCTATTGTCCCCCAACTTTCCTTCTTAGCATTTTTCTCTGCAATCTAGGATCCAATTTAGGATCATATATTTCAGTGAGTTGTCTCAGCAGTCTCCTTTAGTCTGGAACAGCTCTCCAGCCTTTCCTTGACAGACATATCCTTAACATGCCACACGGCTAGACACAGGAATGAGCTCCACTTCTTTTTCTCCTGCTGTAGGTGGCTGGTAATGCTGCTAGCCAGAGAATGGAAGGTGGTATTGGAAAACAACTCCATAACCCTTTGTGACACTCTCCTGTAAACCATAGGTATGCACTATTACTGTCTCCATTTGACATATATGGAACCTGAAGCACAGAAGCATTAAAATGAGTTGTCTAGAAGTGCACAGCTGATAGAAGGCACCTATAATAATTATTATTATATTAATTATCTTATTATTTTAGTATTATAATAATTAACATTTACATATATACAAAGAGGTTTACAGTTTACAGACTGGACATCAGGCAGTTGTATGGAACAGGCAGAACAGATAGCATTATCATCACCATCTTCATCATCCCTCTCTTACCAATGACTGCCTTGAAGCTCAGAGAGGTTAGTTCAGGCTTATAAATGAAGGAGCAGGGCTCAGGACATGTCTTACAATATATACCTGGCAAGGAAGCTTAGTTTGAGACCCTCTTCACAAGTGTTGGCCATTCCAAATCATTTTTTGCTGGGGCCAGAAAGAGAGGAGTCCTGGCAGGCAGCCATCTGGCAGAAGACAGCAGGAACCTCTCTACAAATCTCACACCAACCATAGAGGTGCTACAATCCTGCTGTGCTCAGCACAGGGTCCCCCTACCACCAGGCTGTCTGCACTCAGCAATGAGGTTTCCAGTCTTGCTCTAGGCCAGGCAATGGGCAGCCAAGCCAAGAGGCACAGGACACGTGCAAGTAAAGCAGTGTCCTGGTTGACACTGCAGGAGGCTGACCAATGCAGGAGGTAGTGTGGGAAGTGCCCATGGCTGTGGAGACATGCTCCTCTGATGCTCCAGTTTGGTAGCTTCTTGGGTTAAGGGCAATCATTGTGAGGGACCTTTTCAAGATTAAGTGAGAGCAGAGTGGATTAAAGATGGCGGCTGAGTAACAGCTTCCCTGTAACTGGGCTTGGCGAATCTGGGGAGACAAGACTCCAGACATCTCTGGCTGGTGGGATCTGCCTATGATCATCCCTTTGAGGATACAGGGAGCCAGCAAGGGGCTTCTGGACCCAAGGAGGAAGAGAAAAACAGTGGAAAACTGGCAAGTGGCTGCGTGTGTTCCATCAACCTAATCACGCCGGCAACCGT
>CAUYPK010093716.1:0-10183 GCA_963574355.1 Loris lydekkerianus | reverse complement strand
CTGGGGGATGTCTTATTCGGGTTGAGTCATGCTGGAGTTCTGAAACTGTCTGCTATCTGAATTTCGGAATCTCTTGGCATATCTGGAAAGTTCTCCTTCATAATCTCATGGAGAAGAGACTCTGTGCCTTGTGAAGCCACTTTGTCACTTTCAAGGATCCCCATAAGACGAATATTGGTTTTCTTCGAATTATCTCAGAGCTCTCTGAGAGAGTGGTCTGTTTTTGCTCTCCATTTCTCTTCTTGTTTGAGGGTTTGGGAGCGTTCAAAAGCTTTGTCTTCAATGTCAGAAATCCTTTCTTCTGCTCGCTCTGTTCTGTTACTGATTCTACTGTGTTTCTCAGATCTTTGAGGGGTGCAACTTCTTGTCTCCATGTGTCAAAATCTTTGGTCATTTGCTCTTTGAATCCATTGAATTCTTGAGATAACTTTTGGAATTCTAATTCAATCTTATTTGCTATCCAGATCCTGAATTCAATTTCTGACATCTCAGGTATTTGTTTGTGCATGGGGTCTTGTGCTGTTTCTGCCCCCATTGATCCTTGGGGGAGTTGATCTTCTCTGATTATTCATAGTGCCAGAGTTGTTCTGGTGCTTTCTCCTCCTGATAGTTTTTCACCGTTGCGTCTGGCCGTCCGCATAGTTGGTGAGGTTTCTCTCCAAGATTAAACCCCAGCATGATCACTCTATTGTTGCTGGATCTTTGTAGGGAGTGACCCTGTGCAGTTCCTCTGGAGCTGCTCTAACTAGGGAGTTCTGGTTGTGGAAGCAGCTCTGGTGTGTGACATGCCTGGATCCAGCAACAGGGCTGGAGGTTGTGTGCACGGTTCAGGGAGTGCCTGGTGCCCAGTGACTTTGGCACAGAGAGTCCAAGGCTTCAGCCGTCTCTGGCCAGGTGAAGGGCTCTGTGCAGAGGGAGGGAGGGGTCCTGAGGGCACACAGCTACCAGAGTCCCTGGCCTGATGAACGGGCTAGTGTGGAGGCTGGGAGAACACAGGAGGGATCATGCAGGGTTGTGTGGCTTCCACAGTTCCTAGTCAGGGAATGTGGAGGCCTGGTGGGTGCGGGTCCCTGGTTGGGGTGGCTGCACAGCTCTTATGGAGGTCTTGGCGGAGCCAAGCCCAGGAGTTTGAGGTTGCTATAAGCTGTGACCTCACGGCACTCTACCCAGGGCAACAGCCCAAGGCTCTAGTGTGCCAAAACCGTCTCACTCTGCCCTTAAGGATTAGGGCCGTAAGGCAGCTCACACCCTGCCTTTAGGCTGCTCAGTCACTAGGCTACTTTGTCCCACCGAATCCTTGCTCTGGGACCCTGAGGGCAAAGCTTGCCGGAGCAGTTTTTTCACAATGGCTTACTTCGCCCAGCTCAGTGGCTCTTTCTGGGGCCCCAGACAATGCCCAACATTCTCCACACTCCTGCTCAAGCTCTCCCCAAGGCAGCTCAACTGAGTGCCAAGTCCAAGACACCAAAACAGTTTACAGGTAAGGCCTTTCTGGTTTGCAGTCTCACTGCTGCTTGTACTCACGGTTGCCAGTGTGATTAGGTTGATCGAACACACGCAGCCACTTGCCAGTTTTCCACTGTTTTTGTCCTCCACCCGGGATCCAGAAGTCCCTTGCTGGCTCCCTGTATCCTTAAAGGGATGATCATAGGCAGATCCCACCTGCCAGAGATGCCTGGAGTCTTGTCTCCCCAGACTCTACGTGCCCAGTTACAGGGAAGCTGTTACTCGGCCGCCATCTTTAATCCAATCCCCTAATCAACTTTTAAATGTCCCATCTCTCAACATTGTTGCACTGGGGATTAAATTTCCAATACAGGAAGTTTGGAGGACATATTCAAACCATAGCACCATCACAAGCCACTGTGCAGTTACATAACTAGAACAAAAATTGCACAAAACAATATTTACCTTTACTATATATTTGAGGAAAAGCAAAAATTAATTTCAAATGATTAGTCAATATTTAAATAAAACATGACAAATATAACAAAGTAAAAAATACAGACACTAAATGTTGGTTGCAATCCACTGAAATGATTTTATAACCTACCAAGGGGTTGACATCTAACTTGATAAACACTGATTTACTGCATACACAAATATGGATTTATATACTCCACTTTTTTATAAAACATAAACTATAAAATATTATACACACTGTTCTGCATTTTTCCAGCATTTTGAAGAGATTGTTCCATGCAGAAAGATGTAGTGCATATAGGTTTACTTCATTTTTCTTAATGGCTACATTCCATTCCATTTTATATCAGAATTTATATAATCTGTTTCCTATTAATGTATATTCAGATTTTTTCTTTGCTACTATAAATAATATAGCAGTAAACACCCTTGTATATACTATCTGTCAGATAAAGTTTTAAAGGTAGGATTTAAAATTTTGATAGATTAATACCCCAATCACTGAGTTATCAAACTTATGCCAATATAAATGGCAAAAAATAAAATCTCATTGTGATTTTAATTTACATTTCTTTTAGTATGAGTGAATATTCTTTCACACGACAAAGTTAGTTGCACTTTTTTTCTGTAATGTTTTTTACTAATTTTTTTTTTTCCTGCTGGGGTTTTTGAGGATTTTTTTCACTTGATTTGTTTAGAATACTTTCTGATGAAAATAAAATTATTTGTCATATTTTTGCAAACATGTTTCCTATTTTTATTGCTTGATTTTGGACTTGGTTTGTGGTATTTTTGTCATTTTAAAGACATTTAAGACATTTTAAATTTTATGTTGTCCGAGTTTATCCACTTTTTAATGGCTTCTTGGTTTAGTGTTATGTTTAAAAAGTTCTTCCCATTAAATTATATAAAAAAAATTCTCTTGTGTTTTTTTCTGATACTCTTAATGGTTTAAATATTTAAATTTTGATATTTTACCCATTTAAAATTTGTTTTAGGATGAAGAAATAATAAAGGGATTCTTTTGTGGGAGGGATGGTCTAGCTAGTTATCCCAAAGAATATATTGAATAATTCATCTTTTTACCCAATGCATTAAAAAGTTACCTCTTTTTGTATATATTTGGTTTACTTCTAGTTTTTCTATTCACTTCTATTCATAAAATTCTATTCCATTAAAATTCAAGACAATTTTAACTATGACTTTCTAATATCTGGTAGGGCTAATACTTCTCCCATACTCTTCATTATCAGAACTATGTCAGCCTTTCTTGTATTTTATTTTGATATAAATTTTCTTCACAAGGAGTCAACACTACCTTCTACCTCTCCTTCCAATTGTTTCCTCTTGGTATTGATGATGTTACATGTCTGGATTACTGCAGGAAAATAAACATCTCTGTAAGGAGTCTTGCTTTCCAAGAAGAGGGACTATCGATTGTTTTTATTCATTTAATTTAGAGATAGAGTCTTACTTTGTCACCCTCGGTAGAGTGCTGTGGCATCACAGCTCACAGTAACCTCCAACTCCTGGCCTTAGGCGATTCTCTTGCCTCAGCCTCCCGAGTAGCAGGAACTACAGGGGCTCACCACAACACCTGGCTATTTTTTGTTGTTGCAGTTTGGCCGGGCCGGGTTTGAACCCACCACCCTTGGTATATGGGGCTGGTGCCCTACCCACTCAGCCACAGGTGCTGCCCTATCTACTTATTTAAATCTTTTATTTTCCTTCATACAGTTAAAGTTTACTTCATATAGATTTTACATATTGCTTGTTAAGTGTTTTACTAGATATTTTCCATTTGTATTACAATTCTAAATGAGCTCTTTTCTTCCATTATATTTTCTGGTTGGTTATTGTTTCCAGAAAAGCCATTGATTTTTGTATATTAACATTGTAAACAGTTATCTCAGTCTTATTGTTTGGGATAATTTTTTAGTTGATTCTCTTTTGGTTTTCTAGATATATAATTATAATATTGGCAAGTAATCATAATTTCCCTCCTTCTGTCCAGTTTTTATCTTCTGTTTCTCGTGGTTTCAGAGGGGGACAAAAATTATGAAGTCTTATTTGATGAGCCTGACTTGGAGAATGGTCAGACATCTGTGTCAGTTTTGAGTGATGCACCGCTAGAAAGCAGTGGGAGAATAAAAAAATTATAAGCAAGACCTCTGGCTCCAAACTGATGGGTTCAGATCCCACCTCCACCATTTATGCGCTGTGTGATCTTGGGCAAGTGCCTTAACCTTTCACCTCTGTTTATTATCTACTGTAAAACAATAGGATCCACACCATAGGGAGGTTATGAGGATTAAATGAGTCAGTACATATAAAAGTTCTTAGTCTGTCGTTGGCATATGGGAGCTAGAAAGCATTAAAAATGTTGGTTTATTGTCCTGAGAGGCAAAAGTCACAGACCCTCTGGCAGAACCTAAACTTCACAAAAATCTGTAATGTGTCGACTAGATCTTTAAACCATTAAGAACTTACTCCCAATTCCTGAGCCTTTTTCCTTAATTAAAACCAGTTCTCTATAAAGAATCTGGTAAATCTCATAAATTTATTTACAGTAAGGCATATTATGACAGTCAGGTCTAAAATAGTGTCCCTTATTTCACAGGACTTGTCTTTGACTCGAGACACAGCCTGCAGGCTGAAGTACCTGGATGGACTGCCTCCCTGACAACAGAGGTTTTGATGGTGGGTCTTTAATTCTAGGGCTGTTAATGACCAGGCACATCAAATGACGTAAAGAGAAATACGACTGTTTGTTGCAGTTGAAGAACACACAGTCCAATACATGAGATAGAAGCTCATATACCTAATATTTGTTTTGTAGGTCTTGCACTTTGTCTAAACAATTTGGGAGAAGCAGCTCAACAAATCATTAGGGATCTCCTCATGTGAGGCACTAAATTGAATGGGACCTTGCCCTGTGGGAAAAGGTGAGGTATAAGAATGTGCTCCCAGGGAGGAGGTGAGGGGTAATTTCTCGTATCTACCACTCAATAATCACAGCTACCTTGTATTGAGTTCTTGTTATGGACTAGACACATTAGATATGCCTACACAGTCCTTTAATCCTCTCCGTAACTCTCAGATGATAATGCATTACGATGTTCATCTAGCAAATAATAAAACCATAGGTCAAATAACCTGAAATCCTTGCCCAAGGCTAACCAAGCTATAAATAGCAGAGCTGGGATTTGCACTGCAGACTGTTTACTGCCTTGACCAGTATACTATGCTTCATTTGGCTCATCCTTGACTTTCGTGGGTCTCTGCCAGAGTTCTAAGTGAAGGGGTCTGCTAGTGAGGAAGTGAAAACTGACAATGTTCATTGGCTCAAATCTCTGGGCCATCAATGCCTAACTCTACTCTACCTTGTAGCTAATGTTGAGTTAGTTTGCCTAGTAAAAGTGTGTAAGTTTTTCACTACACAAGGGTTAAGGGTGCTGAAAGACTGCTTGAACTGCACTTGCCCAGGGCACCTTGGTGAAGGGCTACACGTGCCAGAGGCAGGAGCACATTTCCCAACTCCCACCATGGTGATGCATGGGCTAACTGCAGCCCTGACTGGGAGGGCCGTGCACACAGAGGTGATTGGTATCTACCTTGCTTGGGGTGCCCACTGGAGCTCAGAAATGACACAGTGCCCTGGGCAGTGGACCAAACAGCTCTCAGATGTGTCTAGGGAGTCCGCTCTGCTCCAAACTCTGCAAATCGATTCATTGGTTTGTGACACTCCGCCCATTCCCCCCATAGGTTGGAGTAAATTTAAGGCTCTGATCTTACCCAAGGCACAAGGGAATGAACCAGAGAAAGCTGTGTGACCTTATTAGGAGGTTGCAGGAGACACATGGGTTATACGCACATTCATGGAATAAACCCAATGATGTGGGTGTACAGGGAAGAGGAACTACAGGGTCCTTAGGGCGGTGAAGGCAGCCCAGGGGAGGTGGGCTTGGCATTGGAGGGTATGGAGGTGTCTCCTAGGGAGGAAAGGAGGAATGGCAGGCAAACCATCTTCAGCGGAAGGAGGGGAAGTGGTGAAAGGAGCCAGCAAACCACCTCAATTTCTCAAAGAAAGCCCAGGGGTGGCCTGGCCTCAAGCAAATGTGCAGTGTCCCCTTGCCCTGGGGTCAAGTCTCAATCTTGGGTGTAGGAAGAGTAGCCCACTTGACTCAGAGGGAGCCTGCTCTGCACACAGGGTCCTGGAGACAGGCTTTCAGGCCCAGGGTGCTCAGGCCCCAGGACGTGCCCAAGGAAGTTGGCACATAAGCATGAGATCAGGAAATGCTTTCGTTTTCAGACATTCTGGATAAATCCCAAAGAGAGAGCTAGCAAAAGAGGGGGCGCTTTTTAAGTTTAAAGGGAAAAAAAGGTCTGCAAATCAGAAAGCTCTGACAAGCTACCCAGGGAAGACACAATTACCCAGCAATCAGGCAGAGCAGAGAGAGCAACACAGCCTATTGTATGCACCGCTGCTGCTCTGGAGACAAAGGGAGCTTCATGGCGAGGATAAAGATTGGAGCCCCGCACCTGGTGGGAGGTGGAGGCGGCAGCCACCGCCTGTGGGAAGGGTCTCCCAGGTGGCAGGGCAGCAGGCTCCTAGGGTTCCACTGAGTCCTCCTGGCAGTGGGGAGAGGCGAGTGTTGGTCCCACAGGTGACTCCCAGCAGTTGTGTGTGTTGGAGGTGGGGACAGGAGGAACCACAGGCCAGTAGAACAGAGCAATGCTCTGTTACTGGCTCAGGGCTGAAAATTATTTTTTTGTAAGATTTTCAAAGCTCCATCCACTACCTTTAAATGTGACTTGCATCCTTGCTCTGTTTCCTCCTCTTTGAATCTTGTTTTCCCCCTTATGGTTACATAAGAAAACTGAACTCCTGGTAATCCAAAGGCAAAGAAGACCCTGACCTAGAGTCCAAGGACCTGGCTTCCACGACCAGTGTGCTGTAGCTGTGTGACCCTGAGCGGGTCACTCAACTTTTCAGAGCTTTGGTTTCCTGATCTTAAAATGGGAAAAATAATAAAAATTACAGTGAAGTAAGTAGATATATATATATATTATTTCTGTGTATAATATATATTTTTTATATATATAATATATATAACAATATATATATAATAAATATATTATACACAGAACATATATATATTATACACAGAAATAATATATATATATACTTACTTCACTGTTATTCTGTGTATTATATATATATTATTTCTGTGTATAATATATATACTTTTTACATTATAAAAAGCTACACAGTATATACTGTATATACTGTATACTGTAGCTACACAGTATATTTCTGTGTATAATATATACACTTTTTACATTAGCTTTAGATACCCAGAAAAGTTGCTAAGATACACAGAATTCCCGTATAGCTCACACCCAACCCAGGTATATTATTAACATCTTCTATGATACATTTATCACAATTAAGGAATCAATATTGGTATACCATTATTAACTAAAACCCATATTTTATTTAGGATTCCTTAGTTTTTACCTAAGTCCTTTTTTCGTTCCCATATTTCAGACCCCATATTTCATTTAGTAACCATGTCTGTTTGGGCTCTTCTTAGCTGTGTCATTTTCTCAGACTTGCCTCATTTTCCATGACCTTGATGGTTGTGAGGAGTACAGGTCTGGTGTTTCGTAGACTCGCCCTCAGTTGGGGTTTGTGTGATGTGTGTCTCATGATTAGACTGGAGATATGGGTGTTTGGAAGGAAGACCACGGAGATAAAGTGCCATTTTTGTGTCATGTTGACAGGGTCCATACTGTCAACGTGACTTGTCACAGTGGGTACTGCCCTTGACCCCCCGTCTGAGGTATAGTTTGTCAGGTGCCCTTTGTGTAAAGAGTTACTCCTCTCTCCTCTTCCAGACTTGACTCTGAAAGGAATAACAGTGTGGAGCCTGTACTTCAGGAATAGAGAATTCCACCACCTCCTTGGGGGTGGAGTAGCTACATAAATTATTTGGAATTCTGCACTGGGGATTTATTTCTCTTCCCCCACTTATTTATTATCTCAGTATAGCTGTTTGAATATTTATTTTACACTTTGGGTTATACATGTAATCCAATACCACATTATTTTCTTGCTCAAATTGCTCCAGCCTTAGTCATTGGGTTTTACTTTATTCTTAATTGGGCTGTTTGTTTTCTTATTGTTGAGTTTGAAGAGTCTTTGTGTATTTTAGAGTCAAGTCATTTATCAGATACATGTTTTGCAAATATTTTCTCAAAGTCTGTGGCATGGTTTCTCATTCTCTGAACAGTATCTTACATACAGCAGGAGTTTTTAATTTTAATAAAATCCAACATATTGATTTTATCTTTCATTGGTTGTAAATAAATGTTTTACAATCATTTATGGTTGTTTAATCTAAAAATTCATCATCAAATCCAAAGTCATGTAGATTTTCTCCTGCTTTCTTCTAAAGTGTTATGGTTTTGCTTTTGTAATTTAGGTTTAGGTGATTCATTTTGAATTAACTGAGTAAGTATAAAATGTCCGGGTTCATATTTTGCATATGTTGAAAAGATTATCCTTTCTTCTCTGGAAGTTAGTTGACTATTCAGCAGAATCTCCCTAACTAACCACCTTCCTACACTGACTAACTCCTTAAGTTGACCTAATTTTCATAGACCAGACAGGTATCACATGAACTCAATGGAAGTTCCTTCTTTTGACCACCTCTGTATGTTGACCAGTTTATTATGGTCCCTTGGGCCATCACCTTCCAGAGCTTCCACTGTATTTGTGTGAGTCATTTTCTGAGCTTTCTTTTCTATGCCATTGATTGGTGTCTTTTCTTTCACCCATATCCATGCTGTATTTATATATAATTTATATAAGTTAATATTTATATAATTTTTATAAATGTTATATATATTTATATATTTTATTATACCTTTACAGTAAATTTTAAAATCAGGTCATGTGAATCTTCCAACTATGTTCTTCTTTTTCAGAACTGTGTTAGTTATTCTAGGTTTTTTGCCTTTTCACCCATGGACAAGTCTGTGTGGGTTGCCATAATAAAATACTAGTGACTGGGTGGTTTAAACAACATAAATTTATTTTCACACAGTTCTGGAGACTGGAAGTCTGGGATCAGGGTGCCAGCAGGGTTGAGTTCTGGTGAAGACTTTCTTTCTGACTTGCAAATGGTCTTTATCTTGCTGTGTCCTCACATGGCAGAGAGCAAGTGCTCTGGTGTCTCTTAGTAAGGGCACTAATCTTTTTGGATCAGGGCCCTACATTTATGACATCATTTAACCTCATTAATTCCATAGAAGACCTACTTTCAAATACAGTTACATTGGGAATTAGGGCTTCAACATATGAATTTGCTGAGAGTGACATAGTTCAGTCGATAGTACCACACATACTTTATAATCGACAAGTTGGTCGATATCTGCAAAACAACTTGCTGGAATTTTGATTTGGATTGCTCTGAATCTATAGATTAAGTCAAGAAGAACTGAAATCTTCATACTGAGTCTTTCAGTCCATGAGTATGTGTTTTCTCTCCAATTTATTTAGATCTTTGATGCCTTTCATCAGTGTTTTGTAGTTTTCTGCCTGTAGATCCTATTAATATTTTGTTAGATTTGCTTAAGTACTTCAGTTTTTAAGTGTCTATTATAGAAGTTATTTAAGAAATTTTCAAATTCCAATTATTCACTGCTAGCATATAGAAAAGAAGTTGAATTTTTACATATTGAACTGTGTCTGAGTTTTTGTATTTAACTTGGGTTTCTTCTAGACAACATAAAATTGGGTTTTGTTTCTTTGAAATCCACTCTGACCCAGTCTCTGTCTTTTAATTGATGTTCTTGGGCCATTCACATGTAAAGTGATTGTTAATATAGCTGGATTAAATTTTACCATGTTTTATAACTGTTTTGCGTCTGTCATATTTATTTTTTATTCCTTTTCCACTTTTCCCTCCTTCTCTGTTTTTAATTGGGCATTTTATATGATTCCATTTTATCCTTTCTATTAGCATATCAATTATACTTCTTTTAAAAAGTTTTTAAGTGGTTTCCCTAGAGTTTTCTTTCTTTTTTTTTTTTTATAGATAAAAATATGCACCATAGATGTGGCCCGACCCATTACCCTCCCTCCATCCAAACCTCCCCCCTCCCTTCCCCTTCCTTGGTCCTTTCCTCATAGTCTTGTGGTATAGTTGGGTTATAGCCTTCATGTGAAAGCTATAGTTTAGCTTCATAGTAG
>CAUYPK010093715.1:0-13585 GCA_963574355.1 Loris lydekkerianus | reverse complement strand
TTAAAGAAAGATGGAGACTTTACCTCTTTCATGTTTACATGGATGGAGCTGGAACATATTCTTCTTAGCAAAGTATCTCAGGAATGGAAGAAAAAGTATCCAATGTACTCAGCCCTACTATGAAGCTAAATTATAGCTTTCGCATGACGGCTATAACCCAACTATACCACAAGACTATGGGGAAAGGGCCAAGGAAGGGGAAGGGAGGGGGGAGGTTTTGGTGGAGGAAGGGTAATGGGTGGGGCCACATCTATGGTGCATCTTAGAATGGGTATAGGTGATTGCACCAATGTACACAGCTATGATTTAACAATAAAAAAAAAAAAAAAGAAAGTGTTGGTTTGCCCAGTTTACTGCTTGAAGCATGAAGTTAGCCCCCAGTGGAACTAAAACTCAATTTTAGCTGCTTCTGTAACTATCACAAATCTGAGAACTCTCCCCGAGATAGGCAAGGCTCTTTTTATAATTCAAGAAGAGTTACTTCCAATCCTCAAACCAAATGACAAATCTCTCCAATTGAGAAGGATTTTTATTTCACTTCCCCGAAAAAGAAATTCACTGCCTTTTTTGCTGTTATTGTTTTTTAGAAACATGAGAAAATTTTTTTTTTTTTTTTTTTCCCTGTGATGAGCAAAGATGCCATGACCTAATCCTCAGATCCGCGATGCTTCCAGAGAATCTAAAAGCTGGGAAGGCAAGGAAACAGATTCTTCCTGGGCCACTAGAGAAGAACGTAGTAACCCTTCCAACACCTTGTTTCAGCCTAGTGAGATCCAAATCAGACTTCCTTCCTCCATAATTATAAGAAAATTAATTTGGGATGTTACTTTTTTTTTTTTTTTGTTATTGATACAGAGTGTCATTCTGTTGTCCAGGCCATGGTATCAGCCTAGCTCACAGAAAACTAAAACTCCTGGGCTTAAACGGTCTTCCTGCCATTGCCTCCGAAGTAGTTAGGATTATAGGCACCCACCACAACGTCCAGCTAATTTTTCTATTTTTAGTAGAAACGGGGATCTCGCTCTTGCTTAGGCTGGTCTCGAACTCCTGAACTCAAGGGATTCTGCTGTGACAGTTTTCAGAGTGCTAGGATTACAGTTATGAGCCACCAGGCCAAATTTAGGATGTTTTAAACTACCAGATTTATAAGGTAATTCACTAAGGCAGTCACAGAAAACCAATACAAGCCGTAAACCAAACAAATTGCTAAAGTATAGGTTATTAAGTCTCAGATAAAATAGTTATTTTACTGGGAAAAGTTGCTCAGAAATAGAAAGATTTATTTAGACCTGGATTATAGGAATACTGTGAAGACAGTCTAAGCCCGCCATTGTGATCATTAGAAATAGTTGTAAAACAGCAGTCTTAAATTTCTCATTGACTTTTCATGCTGAATTGTGATAGTAACTTTCATCCACCACAGAAATCGATTTCAGTTAGTGAGAAATTGGAAAATACAGACTTATTTATTTCAATGAGAATGAATGGAAAAATAAAGACATTAAACTTCTTCTTAGCTTTAAGTCCAAGAGTTTAAAGACATTTTGACACGCTCCTCACCCCATGGTCAAAAAAGGAGTAGCCCTATCATGTCCATGTAATCAGCGAGACCTGGATTTATGAACTTTGTCCTTCATAGGATGAATCTAAGGCTATGGTGTGATGAACTGGTAAATGTAATCATCTTGCTTAAAATGCTTTGAAAATTCCATGAGATTTTCTTTCCTTTTCCACCCCCCTTTAAGAGTCTGAAATGGAAGGCTGACAGATGAATGTGGATGTTAAGAGGTATATTCTTCTGATGATGCACTTGCTGAGCTTCCATTAACACTTAGGGGAATTATGTGCAACTATCAGTAGGAGAATTTATCCCTAATACGCTATTTTTAATTTTTTTTTCAATTAACAGCTTATGTTTAGTCAATCCCCAGCAGGATTTGTTGGTGAGATTGCTCGCTTCCTAATGCAAGTTTCTTTTTAGGCAGCTGAGCTAATGTTGATGACCTGTTTTTACTTGATGGTGTGCTGTTAGATCCAATGTCTACCTAAATGCATTTGTGAACTAAATCTTGTCTGGAAAGGTTTGCTCATTCAACCTAGGGATTAGAAATTATATTGGCCTAAGGAACAAGACTTGCTATATTTAGTCTGGGATCAGTGCCAAAAATGCAAAGGCAGACAAAGGGATTATGAGGTCCTGACATCATTTTTACTCCAGCATCTCATAAAACACTAAGAGTAGCAATTAGGCTACATCATTTGAAAGATACAATTCCAGGGTTTTAATTTTTTGTTTGTTTGTTTGGAACCTCATTTTCAGATTAATGATATTCAGCGTTTAAAGGGGAAAGAAGGAACTAGACGGGGGTGGGGGTGGGGGGGGTGGGGACACTCTTTCATGAAGACCAACTGTAATTTTTATTCCGATTCTACATGAAGAAAACCAACATGCAGAGAGACCAAGTATGTAAATTACAGAAAAAGGCAATCAAGTTAGTAGCACACTTCAGCATTCTGCTCCTATCTGACTCCAGATCCCATACACTTACCTTTTTACTGTTAATTCAGTCTTGATGTGAGAGAAAAGGGGTGTATGTGTATAGCATTTTAGTTGGAAAGGTAAGGCATTGAGACCATTCTAATAATGGAATGAGTTTAGAACCTGCCAAGAAAAGCTGAATGTTTCTGACTCAAACTTCCATCCCTTTTTTAGACAATCATTTCCCTCCTCTCCTCCCTTGCCTTTCCTTCCTAATAAAAGCGCTGATGAAATTAAACATTTAAACTCCAGGAGGAAAAAAATTTCCAAGAGGGCACTGATTGTCATTTATCTTTGTATTTCCAGTGCCTTGTACAATACCTGGCCAAGAATAGGTGCTTGTCACTGGCTCATCACAGGAAAGAAAAAAAGAATAACTAAACCAATGAATCAGTGAAGATTGTTCTATTTATAATGCTTATCGGAACTGCTGTTTCACTTTCAAATGTAAGAAAGCATTTTGTTATTATTTTAAGCCAGCTTCTTTGAATATGCTAAATACGTTGGATTTCTGACTTGTGTTATGAAAGGCACGAACATAGAACTAGTTTTCTCTCTCACTGTGCACCGACACACATACATATAATTTAATAATATATTTTTATTGCATATCCAAAAATGATTTGAAATAGTTCAAATTCAGTGGTGTAAGCACTCTGAAATATATAGTAATTATATATAGTAAATATAAAGTACCATTCTCAAAAAGAGTCTTTTAAAATGCCATTACTTTAGGGCGGTGCGTGTGGCTAAAAGGAGTAGGGCGTCGGCACCATATGCCAGAGGTGGCAGGTTCAAACCCAGCCCTGGCCAAAAACTGCAAAAAAAAACCCAAATAAATAAAATAAAATAAAAAATAAATAAAATTCCATTACTTTAAAATAAAAATGTTTGGCTCAGTGCCCATCACTCAGTGGCGAGGGAGCCAGCCACATATACCGGGGCTGTCAGCCCCGGCCTGCTAAACAACAACAACTGCAACAACAACAACAAAAAATAGCCGTGCCTTGTGGCAGGCACCTGTAGTCTCAGCTACTTGGGAGGCTGAGGCAAGAGAATTGCTTAAGCCCAAGAGTTGGAGATTGCACTCTACCGAGGGTGATATAGTGAGACTCTGTCTCAATAAATAAATAAATAAATAAATAAATAAATGAATAAATAAATAAATAAATAAATTTCTAAAATGATAGCATTCATAACATTTTCTAAAATGTAGGTACCTCTTGCACAGGATTTATAAATCGCCCACCCACAATGGAAAATAATTTCAAAAACTTGGATGGATGTGGATGATGCTGCCATTAGCAAGAATTTAACAAACAGAAGACAAAAAACAGTAGTTCGCATTTTAAATCGGGCTACATTTGAAGCAGTAGTTTCACTGTAGCTGCACAACCTCAGAGAGCAGTCAAAAATTTCCAGAAGTAGTAACTACCGATGCTCTGAGAATTCCTCTCAAAATGTATACCTCATGTTTTCCACATTAGGCTTTTCTTTCAAAGAAAGTTACAGCATCCTAAGTGCATTTCTAGCAAAAAGAAAATAAATTTTGGAATTTTTCTTATATAACAATTCATGAAATGCCTTGCTTCTCAGTGAATAAAAATTCAAAGTAATTATAATAAAATATAAGTTTTGCATCAACAAAAAGACCATTCCCAGAACTCTATTTTTATCAAGTGTGTGACATTTTCTATAAAAGACTTTGGTTTCTATTCTTGAGCATGGAGTTTATTTTCTATGATACCACCTTTAGGATGTATTGGTGTAATAAAAATGTCAATACACATAGGTCATACATGAGGTGTATTTGGATTGATTATGTGTTCTAATAGTCTCAAATCTAAATGAAGAGGTTTTTTAATAAGAAGGTAATAAGACTACAGGGATTCTTGTATGACATAAAAATACACAGGGAGGTGTGTTGTAATGTGAATAAGACTAAATGATCATCTTATTGGAGAAACACTTATCCTGAGATGAAAAATGGCCACACTGTTGTTTGATATTTGGATTGTCGATGGCTTGACCAGAAGAAACCTTAATCAAGCACTCCAGAGACAAGAGCAGTTCAAGAGAGCAGTTGCCAGCCAAAGGTCACTGATAGAGTAATAGGGTTTTTTTCTTCACAGTCTTAAGAAAATCATCTGATGCTGCTTCTATCCTAGTGAGGGGGAAACAAAATGATGGCCAAAAGTCAACCTGTTATTAAAAATAACACCATTTCGTGTTAAAACCAATACAACAAGACAAACCAAAATTTCTCCATAATAAATAGCCTAAATAGGGAACTTAGGCATATAACTTACACCTTGCTCATATGATATACATCAAAAGTATATCACAAAGAACATAGAAAACAGGCTCTGGGCCTGTAGCTCAGCAGCTAGGGAGCCAGACATAGACACCGGAGCTGGTGGGTTCGAATCCCGCCCGGGCCTATCAAACAATAATGCCAACTACAACCAAAAAATACCTAGGCATTGTGACAGGCACCTGTAGTCCCAGCTACTTGGGAGGCTGAGGCAAGAGAATCGCTTAAGCCCAAGAGTTTGAAGTTGCTGTGAGCTGTGACGCCACAGCACTGTACCCAGAGCAACAGCTTGAGACTCTGTCTCAAAACAAAACAAAACAAAACAAAACAAAACAAAATGCATGGAAAACACAGACATATTTTTTGAAAAAAGCATGAGTAAAGAAAACATTCAAGTTGAATCACTAGTTATCTATCTTTAAAATCATCCAAATGAGTAGAACTTTCAAAATAAGGTTAGAACTCTATTTGTTTTTAAATTTACACAGGGAAAAAAAAAAAAAAAAAAACTTTAGGGAAGCTTAACAGTATTTGTCTAAAGAAACTAAGAAAATGGGCCTCTGCCATGGAGTTAAGGTTTTCAGATAGAAGGGCAGGTGGATGTTCTTAGTTATTTCATGAAACTTTGCTAATTTCAGCATTTCCTCCTGTTCCTTGAAGCTGTTCACATTAGGAACTTTAAATTAAAATAAAGTGATCTTTAATTTAAAATTAAAAAATGTCTAAAATAATAGCATTCATAAGTCCCTTAAAAATGTAAGCATCTGTGGTCCAGGACTTAAAAACTGCCCAACTGTAATCTCAAAAACAAGAAGATGTGGATGATGTTATCATCAAAAAGAAATTTTTTAAAAAATTCATCCATATCCAATTTTTAACATAGTGGTTCAATTTTTGAAAATGTCTGGGATTTTGGTACCACAATAGCAAATACTCATATTTATAACTGAATTATTTAGCAAAGGGTTGGTAACAGTGCTAAGATGATGACAGCCATGAGGCACTCCCAAACCTTGGACTTCTCACTTTTAACCAGGATGTTACTTCCTTGACAGGTGGTACAAAATCTAGCACCATCTCTAGGAAGTTATGGTTTCCCGATTGCTTCCCCTGTCCAGAATTTTTGCACAGTGGATTTCAAATTAAAATATACAGTATGGGAAACTTGAGAGTAAAAAGAAGTGAAAAAACATCGCAACATGGAGCCTGAGTTATGTGCAAGGGAAGGAGGAAAAGAGATTGCATTTCCCTTTGTCTTGAAAGAAGTTGTCTGTACCTGAGCTTCAGTACCACCTTCTTGCCTCGATTCTCCACTTACACAATAGATACTCCTTCCTTGCCCACCTTGCTCATGCCAGCACCAAAGCCCTTTCTAAAAAAATATTACCCCAATTCATTTGATCTCCATGGCTGGTTCTGAGAATTTTCTGCTGGTGCTTGATGAATAACTAAATTGACCAACAAACTTTTTATCCTGCTCATGGAAATTTGAAATAAATTTTGAGTTCTCTTAGACATGAACAACCTTACCTTTCGGACTCATGACATTATTTGTTCACAGTCTCTGTAAAGTATAGTATTGTGTGAGTGGAGACAAAGGTTGTGTTATTGTGAGATTCAAATTCTTGTTAACATGGCATCCATGGTGCCTAGGCCGTGTCTTGCAGCCAGAATTGCATAAAGAAGCTCAGCAGCACCTCACTTGTTCTCTTCAATTAGGAATACATGCTTTCAAATCTCAAAGGAAAATGGATAGATCTTGGAAATATTTTTTCTCAGGTGGCTACCAGTTCTACATATTCAATAAAATTTGCTAATTGTCAACACTATTTTTACATGACCTTTGCAAATCAAAGTGTCACTTGCAGCCAATGATTGCCAAAACCCCACAACTTGTTACCATCCGTACCTGAAAGACAGCTATCCTCTGCCATTCCAGAAACAAACTTGAGTCTTGAGAACCAGTTACTTCTGCAGCTGAAAGATTACTTAAAACCAAAGTGTCACAAAGTGCCAACCTGAATTGCCCGTCTCCTGTGTGACTTTAAGGATGGGTTGCCTCCTAATCAAATCACTCAAGTATTTGAGCAATTTCATCATTGTCACCTCTGAATCATAAACCTGAAGCTAAAAATGGTGAACCAGAGCTCCCAGAAGGCCCCCTGTCCAGCAGTATAGCCTTTGTCATCAACTTCTCTGATGTTTCTAACTAATCTTCAGGAAGAAGTCCAAATAAATAATTTCAAAACTCTCTTTTTCTATCTCTTCTCTTGTTCCCTACTTTTTAAGGCTTACAATAGTCATAGTACATAATAAGTTCTCCACAATGGACAGTTTATTAGGAATGAAAATGTGTTTAAATCTGTTTCATATTCAGATTTTCAGATCATCATGCAGCAGAATCAGGTGAACATTCTGTCACTTCCTAGCTTGGGAAATTATTTAATTTCTATGGAACTGTTTTCATTGGTAAAAGGTGGCTAATAATGCCTGCTTCAGTGAGTATATTGTAAGGATTAAATAACTTCATAAGCAACTATAATGTCATAGGCACATAAGAGATGTTGGATTTTTTAACAAAAATTCAGATTTATTTATGTCAAAACCTGTTACTAGGCAGGGCATGGTGGCTCACGCCTATAATCCTAGCACTGTGGGAGGCCAAGGCAGGTGGATCGCCTGCACTCAGGAATTCAAGACAAGCCTGAGCTTGTCTTCATCTCTAAAAACAACCAGGGAATCTTGGCACCCGCAGCATAGTGGTTAAAGCACTGGCTGCATGCACTGAGGCTGTCAGACCCAACCTGGGCCTGCTAAACAACAATGACAGCTACAACAGAAAAATAGCCAGGTGCTGTGGCGGGCACCTATAGTCCCAGCTACTTGGGAGGCTGTGGCAAAAGAATTGCTTGAGTCCAAGAGTCTGAAGTTGGTGTGAGCTTTGATGCCATGGCACTCTACCAGGGGCTACAAAGTGAGACTTTGTCTCAAAAAAAAAAGGGGGGGGGGATAGAAAATTAATGTGACTAAAGTAAAAGATTTATTTTGGAAATGGTAAGAATGGGTTGCTTCTGTTCCCACTGGATTGAGTAGATTCTTATTAGAGGGGGCCGTTGGCAGTTAGATGAAAGACTTTAAGCTTGCTGCAGTATGTCTAGAGCCTGGGGCAACAGCACGGTTGAGAAAGGGAGAAGATTCACAAAGAACCACTGGCAACAGGATTGAGGTTGAACTGGATGAGAACATTGAGTTGTGGAAAATAGTCATAATTAAAGCTTCATATGTGATGTCAAAGAAGAAGGAAATGGGCTGATCATGGTGGCTCATGCTTGTAATCCCAGAACTTTGGAAGGTAGAGGTGGGAGTATTGCTTGCAGCTAAAAGTTCAAGACCAGCCTAGGCAACATTGCAAGGCCTCATCTCTTAAAAAGATGAAGGTGAAGATGAAGACGAAGAAGATGAGGAGCAAGAGGAGGAAATAGAGGAGGAGGGGGAGAAGGAGGTGGAAAGCAAATCCAGACACTTGAGAGAAAAACGAAAAATTGAAACACTTAGAAAGAAGAAAGTGAAGTGTATTTCCCCACAGTTCTCACCCGAGTGACTAGAAGTGAGGAGAAGTAGATGTCACTCCAGTGACAGCAATCAGGCAGCTGGGAAGGGAAACAAAGACACTGGAGGGGCGATTGGGCAGGGGATTTTGATTTTGATTTTGAGTTGCAAGTAGGATATTCAGGTGGAAAGGCCCATTTTAGCTTGTTGAATGCCCTTATATCTTCAGGACTTTAATGGTTTAAGTTGGATACATGTGGAACAAGAAGTTTATACTGCAGTACAGAAAATTTTACCAGAAGGTGGGGAAGGGACTGTGGAGCTTCTGAGATGGCCACATTAGCAAATGATCCCAGGAGCAAGACAAATCATATCCCATTGCTATGGTCTGAATGTCTGTGTCCCTCTAACATTCATATGTTGAAACCTAATCCCCAATGTCACAGCACTAAAAGATGGGGCCATTGGAAGATGATTAGGCCATGAGGGCAGAGCCCATGTGAATGAGGTTGGTTTCCTTATAAAAAAAGGCTGGAGGGATCTTGTTTGCCCCTTCCACCACCTGAGGAAGGGGGCCCCTGGAAGGTGCCATCTTTGAGGAAGAGGACCCTCATCAGACACCAAATCTGCCAGCTCCCTGATCTTGGATTTCCCAGGCTCTAGAACTTAAATTTGTGCTGTTCATAAGCTACCCAGGTGATGATATTTTTGTCTGAAAAGCCCACATGAACTGAGATACCCATCTTCTAGTTTCACCATCAAATTATGTGATAAAATACAATTGTGATAAATCATGAGGATGAAAAGACATAAAATTAAGAATTTTTTAGGGTAGATGCAAAACTGGCAATGCTGTTCCAGGCTCAGTTCATTTAATTTGGGAGCCAATAACATACTCGTGAATGATTAATTTTTGGAAGGTGTCTGCGTCAAAGACTCCTCTAAAATACATCTGAGAAATCCTAAACTCAGAAAACCTCTGAAGAGTAGTAAAAATAGCTTTCAAGACACCACACGATAGTGAAAATTTGGTAGGCCTCACACCTGCAAAAGCTTACAGATGGGCTCAATGTCCACACCAGACAGTCAGAATTCTGGATTCATCTTTTAACTAGAGAAAATTCCACAAGAAGAATCTAATAATCCCCTGAGTCATCCCAAACCACTGAGCACATACCCTGTATTCTAAATATAATCCTTTGCATTTTTCCTTAGAGGAATACCAATGACATGTGTGGACCATATGCTGCAGTCTAATATCTCCCCAATCAGCAAGGAATTTCCTTGGATTTTTTTATAGGATCCCCTAGGAACCAGAAATAGACAACAGGAGAAATCATTTTGAAGTAACCCTCTTAGATTGAATCAAATATACTTGTGTCACAGATGGTATCAGGCTCTGTAAGAAAAATTAGAGGGTATTAAATACTTCTGAACTTGTATATTTTGCCTATTTTTAATTAGGCAAATATTCCATTAAAATAAGGCCATTCAAGAATCACAAGCAAGATCATTGGTTTGAGTAAGGACAGTCACCTCAAAAAATGCTCACATTATCTTAGAGATTAGTAGGAAATGCACCAGAATAACTCATAGCTGGTAGGACTGCTCTTGGTCCATGGGGTCCCCCAGCACAATCTAAGCATTCTCAGTCTACAGAGGAGGAAGGCTCTGGAAATTGCTTGTTGGTGTGTCACTCTAAAGCCCTGTATCAGAATCAAGCCAGGAGTTTGTGAGATATATCCATCTCCTAAGAATTCTGGGCCACAGTTCTCCAAGGCCTTCTGGGTACTAAGGATGCCCTGGGGTAGGGTCTCCTCCCTTCTCAAGATCTGTGGAGCTACAGTGAGGAGAGAAGGGAGGAAGAATGGGAGACAAAGAACACAGGGAAAACACTTTTCTTTTCTTTCCCATTACCACAGGTTGTTTTGTCCTTTTAAATTGATAGACGTTCACAGAATTATATATTTTTCCTTTTCTGTAACTCTAGTAAATATGCTCATTGCAATTAAATAAGATTTTGCAGTCCATTACCCTGTAATGAATGTGACCTTTGGGTATTTTTGAAAACTAAAATTAAAAGGAAAATGAGCAAGTAAATGTGTTGATTAATGCATCTATGAAGATCTTACACTATCTTTTAAACAGACTAATGAACATTTTCAAGCAAAATAATAACATGAAAATAAATATACTGTGTATTTGTAATGATAAAACTGTTTTTCAAAACAACCACCAATGAATTAACATTGTCCAACCCATTCTGAAGATGGAGACAATAAGGCATGAAGTAATTAACTTGCTACTGGACATAGCGATTTGGTATGGGCAGCAGCAGCTGCTAAAACTGCTAGCCCAGCGAGGTAACAGTGATCACCAGGACACTTGTCAAGAGTTTTGAAGGACTCATGTTATGTATATTTTGGGGGCAAGGGTGTGCTTCTGAGATCAGTAGCTTCCTTCAGGGACTGCTTCTTCCTGATTCAAGCCACCTTTCAGGTCCTCTATTCAGGGAGGGAGAGGTTAGTAAAGCTCACTTTGGGGTCTTGCTGCCTCCCCCATCAGGGCTACTTTAAGTTTTCCTTCCAGTCCTCACTCTGTCCCAATGTTTCTCCTATTCCTGGGTGAATTCTTAACTAAGATTGGAGCTGAGGGTGACTGTGATAGCCAGCCTCCAAGATGGCCAACTTTGATTCCAGATCTTCATGCCCTTGTCTAGACCCTTCAACACTGAATCAGAGCTGGCCTGTGTGGCTGATAGAGCATTCTGATGGTTCAGAAGCTAGGTTATAAACACATAGCAACTTCCACCTTGGTTTTTTGTATTATATGTTTTGGAAGAAGCCAATAGGCATGCTGTGAGGATACTCAAGCAGCTTCCTAGAGGGGGCTCACATGGGGAGAACTGACTTACCAGTTCTCAGAAGGTGAGTGAACCACCTTAGGAGCGAGTCCTTTAGAACCAATCAACTGTAAGACTGTGGCAGACCAGCTGACATACATGATCCTGAGCCCGAGCCACCCAGCCAAACCACTTCAGAATTCTTGACTCACAGAAACTGTGAGGTTTAACAAGTGATTACAGCAGTTCCCGAGTTACAAACATTTGACTGCTGTGCACCTCACACTTACAGAGGCGGTTCCAGGCAATACGTACATGTACCGGTTTGAACTTATATACAAACTCAACTTACGAACAAACCTACAGGCTCGGCTTCTGTGGCTCAAGAGGCTAAGGTGCCAGCCACATACACCTGAGCTGGTGGGTTTGAATCTGGCTGGGATAGCTAAACAAACTTCAACAAAAAAAAAAAAAGGAGAAAGAAAGAAAAGAAAAAATAGCTGGGCGTGGTGGTGGGTGCCTGTAGTCCCAGCTACTTGGGAGGCAGAGGCAGGAGAATTGCTTGAGCCCAGAGTTGGAGATTGCTGTGAGCTGTGATATCACAGCACTCTACCCAGGGCGACAGCTTGAGGCTCTGTCTCAAAAAAAAGAATAAACCTACAGAACCTATTTTGTTTGTAACCTTGGGACCTCCTGTATTGTTGTTTAAAACACTAAATCTTATGAAACTAGTGTATGGTGCCCCATGATCACATTAATGTACACAGCTATGATTTGGTAAAAAACATATAATAATAATAAATAAATAAAACACTAAATCTTGAAGTGATTTGTTATACAGCAATGGATAAGTACTACAGAAACCCAGAGAGTTAATGGGTACATGAAAGTTTTCATTATTATAGCTCTAATCCTGGCTGTACATTGAGCCATTAATGAAACATTTCTGTGCCTCATATTTTGTTTCTTTGTTTCTTGAGAAAAGGTCTCTCTGTTGCCTGAACTAGAGTGCAATGGTGCTATCATGGCTCAATGTGACCTCAAACTCCTGGACGCAAGTGATCCTCCTGCCTCAGCCTCCTGGGCATGCCCAGCTAACTTTTTAAATTTTTTTAGAGACAAGAGTTTTAATATTGCCCAGGCTGATCTTGAATTCCTGGCCTCAAGTGATTCTCCTGCCTCAGCCTTCCAGAGTGTTGAGATTACAGATATGAGCCACTGTACCTGCCTGTGTCTCATGTTTTCTCAAGACTAAAATGAATGACTTACATAGATTTACTGCTTACTATATGTTAAAAACTATCCTTAAATATGTTTATATATTGTTTTATCTAATCCTAAGAACCTTATAAGATTGAGGTCTTTTTGCCCATTTCCCCATAAGCAAACAGAAACACAGAAGAGATCAAATGACTTGACCAATATCAAACAGTAAATTGGACCCAGGACCCCTGTCTTCCACCATGATTGAACTAGACAATCACTAGGTCTTCTTATAGGCTTCTGAGTTACAAGAAATTCAAGCACCTGCCACTCGAGCACCATCCACCTTCAGCTGAGTGGTATGCTGGGCCCCTACTGTAACCTGGGTGCCCTTCTGCACAGAAGGTTTGGGATGTTGCCAAGCCTTCCATGGTCATGGTCTCCCCTCTCCTTCCATCAGCCTGGCAGTCTTCTGAATAATCCATTTCTCCATTCTCTCAACAACTCATCAACGTCTTCTTTTTTAAAATCCTTAGTTTGATTGACAAAGTTTGGGTATAACTAACCAACTAAATAAATAAATCTATCTCTGGCTAATATGTAAATATGTTATCTAGAAAATGCACATCAGCCCCTTGTCACTACCTTTGACCCATTAACAAAGAGCAGAGCCCAAAGGGAATAGGAGACTGGGCCCATACATTTGCAGGGAGGATTTTAGGAAAATCTGAAAACACAGCATTTCTGGGTGTTAGAAGGCCACTTGAGCAGTGGAGCAGTTCCAAACAGCTGAGCAGAGAGCCCCCACATATACTCCAGATGCAGAGACAAAAGTATAACTTCAATTATCAGAAAACCCAGAAATACACTATTGGTATTTAAGCATATACATAACTGAAAAATACACCATTAGCTGGGCATTGTGGCAGGCACCTATAGTCCCAGCTACTCAGGAGACCAAAGCAAGAGAATCGCTTAAGTCCAAGAGTTTGAGGTTGCAGTGAGCTATGATGCCACAGAACTCTAACGAGGGCAACATAGGGAGACTTTGTCTCAAAAAAAAAAAAAAAAAGAAAGAAAGAAAGAAAGAAAGAAAAGAAAAATATACCTTTAATTTTTTTTTTTTTTTTTTTCCGTT
>CAUYPK010093713.1:0-42727 GCA_963574355.1 Loris lydekkerianus | reverse complement strand
GACCTGATTTAACTGCCTCTAACCTTTTTTTTTGGGATACAGGGCCCAAAGGTGAAGGGTAAATAAGGGTAGCAGGGGAAGAAGGTAGGGTGAAAAACAATGTAGGCCCGTCCACAGGGGATTTTCTAGAATTTCTTTTCTTAACCTTTTTTGATATCAGAAGATTGCTCATTATGAATTTGTACCAACTGGACAAACAGTTAACCAAGTCTACTAGTTAGAAGTGCTGAATAGGGTGTGTAAAAAAGTTAGATGAAAATGACCCAAACTTTCACCAACAATTCATGGCTCTTGCATCATGACAATGCACCAGCTCACATGGCACTATGAGAGAGTTTTTAGCCACTAAACAAATAACAATATTGGGACACTCTCCCTACACACCTGATCTGGGCCTAAATGTTTTTTTTTTTCTTTACCCAAACATAAAGGAAACATTGAAAGGAAGACATTTTTATGACAGCCAGGACATCAAGGGTAATATGATTACAGCTCTCATGGTCATTTGAGAAAAAGCTATAAAATTGCTTTGAACAGTGGACATGGTTCTGGTGTCAGTGCATAGCTTCCCAAGAGGAGTACTTTAAAGGTGACTGTAGTGATATTTAGCAATGAAGTATGTAGTACTTTTTCTAGGATGAGTTCATGAATTTAATTGTCATACCTCCATACTTCCCCATGACAAAACCTCTGGGAAATCAAAAGTTCTGTGTGCCTGAAATTCAGGAAACACGTATGCACCAGGAGTGAGAGGAAGCTATGGAGATACACCAGAACAGCAGCAGATCCCATGTAGATGTAAAGGTAGCACTAAAGATTGTTTTCTTTAAGAGCGATGAAATGTAATTAAACAGTTTTAGTTAAGCAGATAGTTGACCCAATCAGGTTTACATTTTTAAAATTTCAATTCAGTATCAGATTAAAATCAGATGTAAGAGGGCAAAAGTGCCTTCAGAATGAGCTTTGAGACCCATTCCAGTGGCACAAGAGAGAAGGTGACAGGTTTAATGCATGCTATAGAGAGAACAGAGAGGAAGTTTTAAAAATGTTTAGGCAGTAAAACTGACAAAACTGTTAATAATGACATCTAATGCCTTGTGTTGCTGAGCTATGCACATTCAGTTCCAATGTGATGTGCTCAATGAAGCAAGCCCAATACTCTATTATTTCAGGCACAATAATATCTGAGGGAGACGCCATGTTGGCTCAAGTTTCTATGGAGAAAGTCATTGGCACTTCTTTTATGATTAACAATAACTTGCAACAATGAAAAGGAGAATAATTATTAAATATATGTCAATTGGTTGTTAAGGTTTGTAATAGTTTCAGAATAACTACTGAGCTACCAGTAGTGAAATTCTGAGTGCCTGAAAAAATGTTCCCAGGAGTGCTATTGGGGGGAAAATTAGTACACACTATTTGGAGGGCAGTTGATTCATTTTTATGTTTTTGATTCATTAATCTCCCTTCTATGTATTTTGGAGACTCTTTAGTATTTCTTTTAATTTAAAGAAATGGCTATGCATGCAAAGACATTTCAGAAAATCTTTTCTTCAAGAGATTATAAATAACAGCAAAATTGTCAGAGCAATAATTCTAAGCAAGCAGCAATTCTAGGCTATTGCAATTATCCTCAGGTCCTGGAAAACAGAGGCCTTTTCTCCCTTGAGCCAGGAGTAAACTGGATCTACCCTCTCTGGAATATCAGTCTATCTTTCAGGTCCTCATTTTTAATCTAAATGGCTGTTAAGATGCTACCACTAAATGATTTAACTGAAATCTACCAAAACTTCTAATCCACAAGTACATGGAAAAGTTAGATATGGGTGTTCTTCTTAAAAGTCTCAAATACTATTTCAATTTGTGTGTGTATGTGTGTGCGTGTGTATTTTTATGAAGGAAACCCCAACTGGCTTTTCCAATTTCTCACTCCATTGGCAATCTTTCCAATCTTGAGCAAAATTTTACAGCCTTTTAAATTTGTACACATTGGCTGCCAGAGGCCTATAACCATTGTTCAAAAATAGAAAAGAGTAGATAGGGGCTATCTTTGATTTCTAGCAAGTTTATTTCTTTAACTCTTTCCTTCTCTGAGGGGAACAATGCTTCATTATTTTTCTATCTTATCAACTAAGATCAGTAGAACATTTAAAACAAATACTATGCCTGCTCACTCCACAGTATATCAATCTTCCCAAGGACCATGTATATTTTAAAAAGACTCAAAGTCATAAGTTTGAGTGCTTAGAACAAAATTTTGAACATCAGTGAACTTAGAACTTGGAAAAGTGCCCATGTATTACAAAGAGTAACCCATTTTTTTTAAAATAAATATTTCAGAGAGCCTTATCCATCAATTCATTTTTCTCAGTGACCTTCTAATGTTCTGAGATAAAATGTAAGCTTGATTTTGGATGAGATTGACATTTTATAGCATGTCTTACAACATTCAAAATTGGAGTTGTACCAAGTCAGGTTGAAACAACCTATGGAAGCATTGTTATATTCATTTTCTCACAGAATGTTTTCTGTTGCCCACTTATGTTCAAAGCATATTTAAATTTATTCCCTTATTTGTCTTGTTTTCACATGTAGTTAGCTTCACAAAAATTAGAATTTAGGAGATAATTCTCTATTCTCTAAAATAATATCTCTATTTTACCTTTTCCTTAGGACTTATTATTAGAAGGCAAAATCAAAGGTAATTAGAGTATGTTATATTTTAGATAACTACTTACATTAAATTACATTTCTAATTATTCATAAAATGATCTAATATGTTGACTGTTGATGAATGTTTATCTAGATAGCTTATATTTACAATTACAACTCAAGGGGAAGAAATATCACATGTATATGGCAGCACAGCACTTGCAGAACAGTGTCCCAAAATTAAACAATGATTAAGATTAAGAGTAAGTAAATTTTCAAACAGCTAAAATAGATGTAATAAATTCCATTCATTTACATCTGATAGAAATCTTTTGATGTTAAGTCACAGAAAACCTAATTCAAACACAATTCAATAATAATCAAGACAATGAGTTAGATTCATACAGCTAGGGCGGATGTTAGTTCTGGCCCTGCTTCCTTGCAGCTTGTCAGGATCTGCCATACTTTACCATGGTTTCATATTTACCACTCTGCAGCAGGATATTTTTAAAGAAAAGCTACTCACTTCCACTATCTTGTTTGTGTTTTGTTTCTTTTTTAAGGAGGAAATTTATTATCCCAACGCTCTCAGCAAGCCTCCTCTTGCATGTCACTGACCTCAAATGAATCAAAAATAAAAGTAATAAAAGAATTTCTTTTCCTTCCCTTTTTTTAAGTAAATGGATAGAGTACTGCCTTCGGAAGAAATAATAACGGCCTTCAATTGCTAAAATGGTGATTTTATGATAAAAAACTGTAGTCATGAAGACAATTAAATTTTAGAAAATGCATTCTGTTTAAGAGGACAGGGTATCATGGATTAAGCTTTAGAGAGGTTTCTCAACAAATGGCTGAATAATAACTTGAAATTTAGAACAATTTGGGTATTTGGAAGTATATATTTATGAAGTATATAACACACTGTAATTTCTGATCATTGCAGATAACCAATATAGTAGAGAACTAAATAATTATAAATTTTATGTACATCTTCCAAAATAGATAGATAATCTCAAATTGCTATTATTTTTAATTGCATTATTAAAACCAAAAATTAAGAAAATCTACAAATGAGGTTAAGATTTAAATTTTTTTTTTTTTTACAGCTCCATCCAAATTGTTGCAAAAGGAAATTTTTTTAATTAAGAAATGATAGACTGAAAAAAGGTGCAAGACAAACTGTGGAAAAAATAAAATTCAAATGAAAATCAAGGAAAGTTTGAGAGTAGTGGCGAGTCTGCTCCAGGATAAGAGAAAACGTTGCTGTGCAGCTATTGCTTTTGCTTTGCTTTATTTAGTTTTGTATTTTCCCCCAAACTGGCAAAAATAATGTGAGTGTGGAATGTGTGTGCGTGAAAGAGAGAGTATGAGGGGAAGGAGAGAGAAAGAAAACTAAATCTAGCCAAATTAAGTTTTTGCAGAGAAAGGCTTGTTTGTGGATTAAGATGAAGATAAAGGAGAAAGAAAAGAGAGCTTTTCCCTAAAGAGACAGATATGTAGGCGGGGCTGATACCAACTACTTTTTTAAGCTAAAATAAGATGGCCATTTTCTGGTTCTAAATTTGTGCCTAAAACTTTGCTAAATTATTTAAATTGCATTACCCCTTTCTGGTTCCTCATGCTAGCCGACAGTTATTCCCATTGCTTAGAAGATAAATTGAAAGCTCAGAGAAGTTAAATAACTTTATCATTTTTGTGAAACCAGCAAGCAGTGCAGCCAGGATTGCAGCTGAGGTCTACCTCAGTCCAGGGCCTGCACTCATCTACCTCCTCGTGCTGCAAAAGCATTGGCAAGAAGCAGCTTCATGAGAAATATTTACTTTCCTAGCACTGTCTGAAAGACTAAAATGAATCTTTTAAAACATGGGAGACTTCCAAATATCACCATTAAGAGCACTTTAAAGTCCTGTAGAAAATTGTGCTAAGATGCCAGAGAAGTGTCAAAGGAAGAAAATCCTAATAAACATCTGGTCTTTGGAAGGAATTCCTCCCTGGAAAAAGAACATGTCATCCAAAGATTAGAGATCTAAGCATCTACAGTGCAGGGGCCTGGTGAATCTCCACAAAGTAGTCTCTCGAGATCATATTTTTCCCGCCTAAATGCTGAGTATTGGCTGGTTACAGCCTTGCACTAAAGACACTGTGCCTGGAAGACTAAGCTGGGTTCTACATCATACTGCCTCAGTTGGCTTGGGCTGTCTAACAAAATAACACAGGCTGGGTGGCCTAAACAACCAAAATTTATCTTTCACCCATCTAGAGGCTGGGAAATCCAATATCAAGGTACTGGCAGGGGAAGTTTCATTCTGAAGACTTTTCTCTTGGAAGGTCTCAGGACCTTCTCACTGAATGTTCATATAACCTCTTCTTTGTGCATGAGGGGAGAGAGGAAGAACAAGGAAGAGAAGAGGAAAGAGAGAGACCTTGCTCTAAGAAAAGATGGAGGTTTTAGAAGACGATTCTAATTGTATCAGATTAGAGTTTCACCTTTAGGACTTCATTTAAATTTAATTATCTCCAAAACGTCCTGTCTCCCAGTACAGTCACACTGAGGATCAGGATTTCAACATCAGAATTTTGAGAAGACACAATTCAGTCTATTACAGTTCCATAATTTTTTATGCAGGCACACTGATTTCTGTTAATATGATCCTATGAACAGCATAACCGCCAAGCCAATAAGACCTTATAAAGAAATATTTTGCAAAAATTGACACTATTAATTAAAAGAAAAGCTTATATTCTGTAATAAGAAGGACTTCTAAGAAAATGTTTACTTGAGCAGAGATGTCTGAAACCCCCAACTGGTTATTATCCAACAAACAGAATTAAAATGGAAAGGAAAGAGGAAATAACTATGGTCATTTCTTCCCTCAAAACTTAGAGAAATTCTAGCATAGTGCAAGTTGAAACAAAATGAATAAAAGTACATAGGGCAAATTCTCAACTCCACATTGAAAAAGCATATATGTCAAAGGAAATATAAAGAAGAGATATTGGCAAACATCATTACCCATTTCTACTCTACAGAAGTCTGAAAAATGAGACTGGCCCATAGGACAAATGAGTTGCCAACAGCATAACATGTAGATGTCCTGTCTTTGCTGTGAAATAATGCTATTCAGAAACAACTGTCTTGGAAGATCAAGTCATGTTCTTAATCCTGTCATGTGAAAGGGGAAAATAACTTTTTACCTCACTGAGGAAGAATTCCTATCTCCCAAGGCCAGTTGTAGTCTTAGGAAGGAATCTGGGCATAGCCACAAAATAAATCTGGAAAAGACAAGGCCAAAAAACAGAAGTGATAGCTCAGAGACTGTATGAGTTTCTTATTGCTGCTATAGCAAATTTCTTCAAATCAAGTGATTTAAAGCAATACAAATTTGCTGTCTTATACTTGTGTAGGTTAAAAGTGTAACACTGGTCTCCCTGGGCTAAAACCAAGGTGTTGTTGGCAAAGCTGCATGTCCTTATGGATGCTCCAGGGAGAATCTGTTTCTCTGTCTTCCTGACTGCTAGAGGCCAACTGTATTCTAAGCTCATGGCTGCTATCCTCTATCTTCAACACAAGAAATGACCCATCAAATCCTTCTCTGACCTCCTCTCTTCCAGCCATCTCCCACTTAAAATCATCTTGTGATTATTTTGGCTCTACCTAGTAATTCAAGATAATTTCCCTATTTTAAGGGCAGCTAATTAGCAACCTTTGTTCTACCTATAACCTTAATTCATTCCTCTTTGCCAGGTAACCTAATTTATCCATAGATTCAGAGATTAGGATCTGACCATCTTGTGGGTCTGTGGTAGGGGGAATTATTCTTTCTACCACAGGAGTTAAATTCAAATAGACAATCTATAAAAATTTAAATAACTATCATTTGACCAATCTTAATCACAGGTTCATCGCTACTCCCTTGATTGGATAATGGGAGCTGAATGTATCATAACCTTACTTGGGGCTAGAAAGAAGAAATCTAGTTGCTTCCAAGTGAAAACTGAAGGGATTCAAGAAAAATTGTACATGTTATATTGGACAAAAACTATATCCAAATGAATGAGAAACAGATCTTGGAAATATTTAGAAAAAAATAAAAAGCTTATTACTATACTGTCAATAGGATGAGAAAGATTTTGAAAAAGGAGGAAGATATACTAATGACAATAAAAGTACATTTTAAATAAGATGTACTTTCCCTTTGTTCTCAATAAAATTTAAAATATAAAATAAGAGATGACATGAAATAAGAAAGCAAACTGAGACAAAAAGGAACTTGATATAATGTGGGCAGAAATAAAAAAAGTAAGACAGTTAAGACATAAAATGTTTTAAATAAATCAGAAATGTCACCACAATGTTATAAAAAGTACTAGCAACAGTACTAAACGATGTTTCTGCTATTTGAAAGAAGAGTCAGAATTTTTTCCCATAACGGAGATGAATAGAACAAAGTTTCCATTTTTAAAATCTAATGAAACACATAAACCTCTTCCCAGGAAAGATCATAGCACTTATAATTCTGCATAAAATTTCAAAGTTTATGGATTCCCCCACACCACAAAAACTTAATTTATGGACCTCAAAGGAAGAATCTCTGTTCTACTGAAAGAAAATGAGATACAATTTAGGCCTAGAATTAAATAGGATTTTGTGCACTAAAAATAACTCTTTTTTTTTTTTAAAGTAGAAATATCTTCACGAGACCTTTGAACCATGCTATTAAATAAGGAATCTTAAAAGGAACAAAGAGGTATTAGGGGGAAGGTTGGGCTTTTTCCAAATAAAAGGAAGTTTGGCTTGGCCACTAATATTCTCTCTGCAATATTAGAACCTAGTGGGAAAACAGAAAAAAAAAAAAAGTTCAAATTATTTTGATCATTGAGTCCTAGTAATTAAGCTAAACTTCAGGCCTTTCTTTTCAGCCTGTCAAATGAGTTTGCTCTAGTCAGGCTTCCCCAGATTTGGACAAGGTTATTTTGAAAAGCTATCTCATGAAGTAAGGAGAGAGCCTGGATATATGTGGTACTTGTATTAGATGACCCACCAAAGCATAGAGAAAGCAAGCTTCTTTCTACTACCTACCATCCGCAAAGAAGCAGGCTCATCCACTCACTCCCTTCCTCTTCTTGACCAATTAGAACATCCTTTATATACATCACTATCTTCTTATGGGCTGAATTGTGCCCCTCCAAAATTTATATGTTGAAGTCGTAACTCCCAGTACCTCAAAATAAGGATTTGGGAAGAAGGTCTTTAGAGAGGCAATCAAATTAAAATAAATTTATTAGAGTGAGCCTGTATCCAGGATGGGGTGTCCTTACCAAATGGGGGAAATTTGGACATAGAGACATACGTAGATAGAAGATAACATAAAGAGACATAGGAAGAAGGTAACATCTATAAGCTAAGGAGAGAGACCTGAAATAGATCCTTCTTTCTTAGCCTTCAATAGAAACCAATCCTTCTAATACCTTGATTTTGACTTCTAGCCTCTGGAACTATGAGACAATAAATTTCTATTTTTTAAGCTACTCAGTCTATGATATTTTGCTATAGAAGCCCCGCAAACTAATAAGAACTGAAGGTATTTATAAAACCCTTTGATTTTAAGACTATTGCTTTTTTGTAGACAAACACAAAAACTTAATTTGACAGCTAAAGTTGAGCATGAACATTTTTTGTCAGTAAATATTCTCTGCTCTGTTGAAAGTTTCAAACCCAATGCTTCAAAGAAATACATTTGACAATATTTCAAATATATTAAATTCATACTACACTTAAGTTTTCATATAAAAAGGATCTAATATCTACTAAAAAGAAAAAAAGAAGAAAAATGACCATTTTTGGTAAATGTTTTTCATTTCAAGGGAAGAAAAAACAGTTTATAAACATCTGAGCAAAACATATATGGGAATGAATATTTTTTAACTTAAAAAAAGGAAAAATCTAGCTAGTTTCAAATATTTTCTCTATGATATAGACTATATTTTCTAATCATAATTTGAGGATAATTACCAAATAGAAACTCAAAGAAACCCGACAATTTCAAAATTAAAAAAAAAAAAAAAATCCATTACAGCCAAAATTAAAAGTAACAAGAAAATATTTTTCTTTTCTTTCTTTCTTTCTTTCTTTCTTTCTTTCTTTGTTTTTTTTTTTTGGAGACAGTGTCTTACTATGTTGCCCTTGGTAGACTGCTGTGCGTCACAGCTCACAGCAACCTCAAACTCTTGGGCTTAAGTGATTCTCTTGCCTCAGCCTCCCAAATAGCTGGGACTACAGGTGCCTGCCCCGATGCCTGGCTATTTTGTTGTTGTTGTTATGGTTGTTGTTGTTGTTTAGCTGGCCCAGGCTGGGTTCAAACCTGCCAACCTCAGTATATTTGTCTGGTGCCGTAACCACTGTGCTATGGGCGCTGAGCTAATAACTAGAAAATATTGATGAAAGAATTCCATGTCAAAAAGAATGAGATGTGGTTAGACCAATGTTCAGATAACAATTCACTCTATAACACTTGTATATCTATACAATAAAGAATAAATGAAGGAGTTAGAAACAGAACCAAAAAATAAACCCAGGCTACTACTTCAGACTAAATGACACCAACTCAAAGAAATAAAGAATGGGAAAAGGAAATTGGCATAAGGAGTCAAATTTCATGACAGAATTTATCACAAAATATCAGCTGGAATTTTCCACTAGCATTTTGAAGAAGAGTGCACTTATGTGAGAAGCAAACCTAAGGCCAACCCAGCTGTAGTGGGGAAACAGGGTAAAGCCACCAGGAGACTTCTCTCATGAAAGGCTCCAAGGCCCGGGAGCTCTCCTTCTGGGACGTGAGAAATTACATATTTATTGATGACTTTAATTGTTCTGCCACTTCTTTAAGTGTCCTATCCCTCAATGAAGAAACTACACTCACACAAATACAGTCGGGTAAAATATCCAGATAGAAAATGCCAAAGAAGAGTAGCAATAGATCACAACTATGGCCCAAGATAAAGGAGGAAGGAGGGGAGATAGGAAGGGAGGAGGCAGGTCAGATAGAGGGAGGGTGAATGGTGGGATCACACCAATGGTGCATAATGCAAGGGTACACGTCAGATCTATTAGTACAGAGTATAAATGTCTTAACACAATAACTAAGTAAACAAGATGAGGTATACATTACCCAGTGTGATGTAAGCATCCCTAATTCTATAGGAAATTAGCACATTGTACCCCATAAATGCATTAATGTATACACGATCTATGTGTTTATGATCTAATAAAAATAATAATAATAATTCCAATCCCCTCCTCAACTGAAAGAAGGAGATAAAAACCCTTACGACAGTATTACGTTGCTGGGATTTTTTTCAGGTATAAACCTCTCAATCGACTAGCCAGTAAAGACCCCATTCCTAATTTGAAAAAAAAATAGAAGGGTAGCAAAATGAAAAGCCAAATAGAAGTGGAGCCTCAACCTGATTCCATCCTCACTGGTTCTAAGAATGAAAAAGAATCATTACTTTATTTATTTTATTATTTATTTGGCCCAAAGAAAGGGCTTTAACCAGTCTTTCTGCTCAAAGACCGAACAGCAGGGAGAAAAAATCATGACCCTGAGGTGTGACTCTTGAGCATATAAAACAAGATATCACAACAGACTCTTGCAACCCTAACATGTTTGGTAATGGAGGGTGAACATTTATTTCTTCACATTTGCTTAATGCCTACTAAACTGTAAGTACTGCTAATGAAGTGAGGAATTATGTCTGTCGTGGTCTCTGCTGTATCCTCAGCAGGCAGCACAAAGCATGAACTCTAGTAGCACTAAATAAATATTACAAATGAATATGAGAGTCATTTCCAGGTATCCCTAGACATTTGCTTAGACATAACTCAGGAGGAGGAAGCACATCTTTCCTCTCTAGTGATAAATCTAGGTGTTTCCGTCTTTGCCACGTAGGATTTATCAATCCCACGCCTTGGTCTGTGAAGTCATAATAGAAGCCTAAGAGCGAAGCCAGAGATGGCTAATTGAGCTACTCCTTGTGATAATCATGAAGAATTTGAAAGCAGATGAAACCAGACTCTGTTCTCCAACCTTCCTTGAAATGACAAAGAGACGCAGTGGAGATGGAAGGCCGTCAGAGTGGTTGAGAAGCGGCTGCTTAGCACGCCCCCCAGAGCAGCTTCAGGGAGAGAGCTCCAAATGCGCACAAGTCCTTGGGATGACGGCGTAGAAAAGAAAGGCCGTATCAGTGGGACCACTGGGCACAAGTTATGGGCTTCTCTTTGAATAGCCTTTTCATTAAAAAAATACTAAGTTCAATCTACTAATGAGAAAGCACAGAGTAGAAGCTGTCTCTTGGGGTCTTGAGAGCTTCCCTTCAACCCTGGGCCTTAACGTGGGCTAAGACCAGGTACTTATATACTTCTTTGCTTCAGACAGTACTAGTTAACAACTGTGTCTCAGTGTAATTATTAATGGCCACCTTTTCATTCTTAAAATATCTCAGTTTTGATGATAAATTTTGTGGTCATCTATTATGGGTTAAATTGTGTGCCCTCTCCTCAAAATACTGCATATTAGAAACACACCCAGGACCTCAGAATGAGACCTTATTTGGAAATAAGGCCTTTGCAGAAGTAATCAAGTTAAAATAAAGCCACGAGGGCATCTCTAACCAGCATGACTAATGTTCTAAAGAAAGGGAGAAATTTAAAGACAGAAACGCCCAAAAGAATGACAATGTGAAGAGACAGAAAGCAGGTGGCAATGCACAAGCCAAGGAAAGAGAGAGACCTAGAACACTTTCTTCCCTCCTGACCTTCAAAAGGAATCCACCTTGCTGACACCTTGCTTTTCAACTTCCAGCCCCCAGAACTGAGGCGATGCATATCTGCTGTTTAAGCTACCCAATGTGTGTGTAATACTTTTTTATAGCAGCCCTAGCAAATTACTACACCACCCCACCTAAGAACCCCCCCAAAAAAACCCCAAATGCAAAGCTGCAGTGCCCACATGAAATCAAGAAGTTTAAGGAGTACCTAGAGATATTTTTATTTATTTTTAAAGCTTAGTTCAGTGCCTATGTTTATTTTTTTCCTAAAATTTTAACTGACAAATCACAATTGTATATATTTATGGGATAAAATGTAATGATTTGGGATGTAAGTACACAATGTGGAATAACTAACTCAAGCTAATTAACATATCATCACTTCATTTGCTTATTTTTATGATGAGACATTTGAAATTTCCTCTCTTATTTTGAAATATACTACAATACATTATTATTGACTACAGACACCTTCCTGTGCAACGGATCTCAAAACCTCAGAGTTTGTACAACTTTAACCAACAACTCCCCATTCCCTTCCTCCTCCCTGAGTCTATCTCCCACCCTCAGTCTCTACCCCTTCCTCTGATAATCTTCATATTTTACTCTCTACTTCTAAAAGTTCAACTTTTTAAAATTCCACAACCAAGTGTGATCAGGCAGTATTTGTTTTTCTGTGTCTGGCTTCTCTTACCATAATGTCCTCCAGGTTCATCAACATTGTCTAAAATGACAGAATTTCCTTATTTTAATTGCTGAATAGTATTACATCTCATATATATATATATATATATATATATATATATATATATATATATATACACACACACATATATACACACACACACATATATATATAGTATTACATCTCATATATAAATACACACACATATATATACCCACACATTGTATATATATATACACATATAAAATGTAAAAATGTAATACTGTTACATATGTGTATATATAAAAAATATAATACTATTCAGCCATGAAAAGAAGAAAAAATATATATAATACACATACACACACATATACATATGAAGGTATTTCTCAAAAACTATCAGCAGGAATTTTCCAGAAGCATTTGAAAAAGAATGTGCTTATGAGAGAAGTAAACCTAAGGCCAAGCCTTAGGATTTATATATCCCCCACATTTTCTTTATCCATTCATCTGTTGATTTCACATCTTGGCTATTGTGAATAGTGCTGCAATGAACAAAGAAGTACAATTATCTTTTTGACAGTGCCTATGTTTAAAATTGGGACAAGGAAGAATATTTCTTCCTAAGTTTAGAAAAGCAAAGTGGCTGTCTCACCAACTCCTCTGCTATTTATATCTGGGTTAACCATCTTTTCCTAAAGTCAGGTCTCTCCTCTGTATATTCTCTATTTAACCATCTTGAAATCATCTGAAGCAAAAATGAAGTTTGCCCTCATCTTTTTACTCCTCTATACTTTAGTATTATTTTATGATTAACACTATTTCTGATACTAGTGGCAAGATAGCAAATGTGGAGAGTGACATCTCAGTAATCAGCAGTGTGCAAGTCAGCAGGATCTGATTCCAGGCAGAGCAGTACATGAAGCTTAATGTGGTAGATAACTGTTACCTCTGTCTACTCAGAAACCCTATTTTCCTTGAAGACCTGCCTCTGTCTCCTTTGTTTCCAGTGTAATTGTCAATCATTGTCTCTTTCTCCCTAACCTCAGGAATAGATGCAGATCCTTGGCTGAACCAATCATAAAACTCTGCTCATGTTTCTGGAGCCCCTGAAACCTGGCACGTGTAAATTAAAAACCACCATCCAAATCAGTAATCATGAGGGCCAGTCCTTTCTTTATCTCATGTTATCCTATGTCTGGCTTCTGCCACTTATGATAATTAGGTCTTTCCTTATATACCCAGGTAGATTTTTCTCAATTAAGTTTAATTCATTGAGTAGTTAATAGAATTCCTTGAACAAGTCACTTTTCTGATGTGTTAGAGTTTTATGATTGGTCCAGCCAAGGCTCTGCATCTATTCCTGAGGTTAGGGAGAAAGAGACAATGATTGACAACACTAGAAGTTCTAGTGTTAATTTGGCTGTCAGTCTGAATTTGTCATTTATTGTAATTATTGATTGTGTTTATATTCTTCTTTATAGTTATTCTAGCAGGAGCCTGGAAGTAAAATGTGAGAGTTCTGGCCTGATGACATGCTTACCTGGAAGTTCTCTATATGCTCTAACATTTGGTTTGTCTTTACATTTGTCAGGGGAAAATAGAGGAGGATGTTGATTCAGGCAAATATCATCAATTGATGCCAAAGCCATCACAGAGTGGTCATACAGGAACTGGTCATCTGCACAATGCCAACATTTTGTCCCACTGATTGCTTATTAATTACAAAGTAAATAATGTTCTTCTGCAATGGAGAGACCCAGTGCCACCAGTTAAACAAATGATAACATCTGGCATCGTTAATATTGAGACAACCTGACATTGTGCAGCTCCTCCTGAGATGCAGTGAGAAGTGCACATTGCTTATAAGATGTTCCTGGCTGAAATAATTAACTCGAATGTAACCAAGCCCCCAAATCTAAGGGAAACGTAGAGAAATAATCAGACAAATGCAGAAGATGGGGCATCCTTCTTCAAGGAAACTGGCTTGGACTCATCAAAAAGTCAACATTATTTAAAAAACAGAAAAAGAAAAAAATAAGGAAGAGGCTAAAGAGACATAAAAACTAAATGGCATGATTAAACTTCATTATTGTTTTTTTAAGCTATAAAAATACACTGGCAATAAATGCAGACATGAGATACTAGAAAATGTTAGAGGGCTGTAGTAAAAAATCAATAATTTATCCTGATTAGAGAGAGGGAAAGGTCACACAGCACATCAAGAAAGCCTGGTCATAAAAGGTAAAATACAACCTTAATCTTAAATACTGAGTAAATTTTTGATAAGTATTTTTAATGAAAGAATTATTTTATATTGAGGAGGAAACAGGAACAATTGAGAGAAAAAGAGGTCAATGTACATTCTGAAGTCTAGTCTAATATCAAGTGGTGTAAAAAGTTTTCAAGCTTGACACAATCACAGAATCAATATTATAGATGGAAGTGATGACAGAGACCATGTAGTCCCTACCCCATTTTATAGATTTTAAAACTAAGCTGCATGGTAAAAGCTACAAACAACACAAATGTCCCTTAAAGGACAAATGGATAAACAAATTGTGATATATCCATGCAATGAAACATTATTCAGCCATAAGAAGGAATGAATTAGTAATACCTACTATAACATGGGTGAATCGTGAAAACATTATGGCAGGTAAAAGGAGCCAGACATACAAGATCACATAGTATATAATTTCATTTATATAAAATATCCAGAATAGCCAGGTGTAGTAGCTCACACCCCTAATTCTGTAGCACTCTGGGAGGATGAGGCCAGTGGATCACTTGAGCTCAGGAGTTCAAGACCAGCCTGAACAAGAGTGAGACAACATCTCCACTAAAGATAGACAAACTGAGGCAAGAGGATAGCTTGAGCCCAAGAATTTGAGGTTACTGTGAGCTATAATGCTACAGCACTCTAGTAAGGGGGCCAGAGTGAGACTTTGTCTCAAAAATAAATAAATATCACAAATTTGTAAATCTGTAGCAATATAGAGGTTTGTTTAAGGGAGGAATAAGGATAGTTGCTTGATTAATGAGTAAAGGATTTTATTTAGAGGTGAAATTGTGAATGTAATAAATGGGAATCAATCTTTCACTTTAAAAATGCTGAATTTTAGATTATGTGAATTTTACCTCAATTAAATTAAAAAAAAAAAAATTAAGGTGCTGTAACTTGTCTGAGGACCAAGTTAGTTACTAAAAGATCTAGGGACACAAGCTATATTTCCTGGTTCCCTTTCCATTCTGCAGCAAGTGTTGATTACTGCCCTAAGCAGTTTAGACTTGATATGGGCAGAAATATGATGTCAATTATATTTATAAGCAAATGAAACACACTTTATGACCGTTTATATGGCCTTGCTTTCCCACTTACTATTTGTTAACCTTCGCGAAATTCAGAATCTTCATTCATAAAGGAGAAACAGCTTATACGCCTCAGTTCCTGAGAGGATGAAATAATAAGTCACATATTCCAAAGAAATCTGTGACACTTGGCAAGAGCTTTCTCCTTTCTGTCTGGATTGCTACAACACACAATTGCCATCACAAAATTCTGTGCTGTTTTCCAGTTATTTCATGAAAATAAACCTTACCTTCCCAACAAGGTATTAACCCCTTGAAGAACAAGGGGCATGGCTCGCATGTTTTTATTCTTTTACAACCTTAAAAATAGTTACAAGCACGAACAGGTAGCTCATGTTCACGTGTAGCCTCACTTCTGCCCTTAGTGCTCTTCAGGCATGAATTTTATTCTATGTGGTAACTGACTTTATCGCTATCATATAAGACAATTACCTTGATTTTCAGCTTATTTGTAGGGTTTATTCACATTCATTAATCTACAAAGAAAAGGGGAGACAAATTAAAGTGTTTTGTAATAATGCAAGGAAATTGTGCTTGTCTTATTATGTCTCAATACCAACTTCTTCTATTTCTTTTCTCGTAGCCTCATTAATCATAAGACACTGGAAGTTTTCCTGATTCTTTGCATTCTTTCATCCAACTGGATGATTTTAGGTGAACTTATGCCCTATGTTTCTTGATTTACCCCCAACTAGCCTTCTTAGTAACACAATTAAATTTACCAAAGTTATAGTATAGACTAACTATATACCCAATTGTTAGAGTCTCTTCGTTCAAAAATGAGATAGTGTAAGAGAAAATACCATGGCATAGACAATTGTAACACCTAATGACAAGGCTTAAAATAGACTTAACCCAAAGGGCAAGAGGGTGGCGAGAGCCTTATAACATGATTGGGAATAGATGCCAAGGTTGTATGAACCTTCAAAAGCAAACGGTGATGTTGGAACACAAAGAGAGAATAAAGAATGGAGGCGTGGGGGAAAGAGCAGCAATGACTGTGGGTAGGGAGAGCGAGGGGAAGGTAATAAGATTGTAATTCCTGAGGAATACCTGCCTCGTGGTGTGACTGTGAGGATCAATGTGAAACACAGACATCTGAAGGCCTAGCACTTGGTAAACAGGCAGCAAATGTTAGGTAGTTCTCAGTATCCTAACAGGAATTTCATTATCCACCCTGATGCGGACTCTAACTAGAACAGTCAAATATTGACATTCCATTAGCACATTTAGCTAGTGCTGTTAAAATTGCCTTTCCTTTAAGGACGGGATATGCCTAAGAATAAAACATATATTTCTTACTATTTACCTATATATGTGTGTGTGTGTCCCCTAAGCAATATTTAGTACATCATTTTAAATAATATATGTTTTAAATAATATACATGTACTATATAAAGGCATATAATATGCAATATTATATTGTATAATATGCACTTGTATGAAGTATACATATGTAGTGCATGTAATATTTATATACATACATAACTATGCATAATATTTATGTAAAATGTATAAACATTTTAATGTACCACATGATACATTATTTAAAGTGTGTTATACAATGGGATAAATGAGATTACATATATATAATATACTACTATACTATTCTTTAGAAGCATGATTTTTTATATTTTTATATGATTTATATGTTTTATATGTTCATGTTATTTATATGTTTTATATGAAACATATTTTTATATGATTCATTCATTTTTCACTGATGCTTCCTATCCTACTCTATTAATATACCACAGGGGCTTCAACTCTATTTTTAATGTTTTACTTGTAAAACTAAGTTGGGTGTACTCAGATGTTAACTGTATTATTCATTATATATTTTTGTAAATAGTAAATATTTACTAATAAAGCTAAATGGAAACAAATTATGTTATCCAATGTATCATTTCATTCAGTCTTGCATACGGACAAAATCACATACTATGCAACCTTGTAAAGTGCACTTCAGAATTCTTTGGTTTATATTTTAGAAATTTTCCTTTAACTAACTGGGTTGTGATAATCATTACACAATATGTACATATATCACATCATCACATCGAATATTTAAATATGTGCAATTGTATTATAAAGCATACCTCAATAAAGCTGGCAAAACTAGGCCAGCACATTGGCTCACACCTGTAATCTTAGCACTTTGGGAGGCTGGGGTAGGAAGATTGGTTAAGGCAATCCTTAAGTTCAAGATCAGCCTGAGTAAGAGTAAGACTCTATCTCTACCAAAAATGGAAAAATTAGCTGGGCATGGTGTTGTGTATCTGTAATCCCAGCTACTTGGGAGGTTGAAACAAGAGGATCCTTTAAGCTCAGGAGTTTGAGGTTACAATGAGCTATGATTATACCATTGCATTCTAGTAGCCTGGGCAATAGAGTTAGATCCTGTCTCAAAAAGCAAACAAATAACAACAACAAAAAAAAACTTCACACTCAAAAGAACTAAGAAATAAAACTGGAAAAAGTAAAAAAAATGAAATAAAAATAAAAAACATCTATCATATGCTACTGATGTCTTGGAAGGAGATAGCATGGAGCTTGGTCTCATTTGGTTGAGGCAGGGAAGAGATTTAAGTAGGCAAAGTAAATATACTGAAAATGAAGCAGATAGCATCAAAGGCCTATACTTTGTCATACATAGCATTGAGTTTTTATTTTCTAACTGGTTATTCTTTCTTTTTAATTTAAATAAGCTTTTATTTCATGTATCTTTCCCTATCTTAAGAAAATATTTAATTTCTTAAGCTGATTTTTTAGAAATTTCTTGACAGATATTTGAAGAATAAAGTAGATTAATACTGAAATTTAAGTGAAGTTCATAATTTTACAGAACACCCCTTGCTTATAGAAAGGCTCTTTATAAGATTAAATTCACCATATCCAATAAAGGTATTTGTGATCTTTCATGCTAAATAACTTGAATAACGGAAGAGAGGAAAAAAAATAGAGCAGGAATGGTAAGACGAGTGAGAGAGTATTTAACAACGCTCCCCCTGGATTTGCATCTGTCTAGCTGATATATTTATCTGTTTATCTGCTGTCGAGGATATAAAACAGTGTGTGTGATTTTGTTCATTATTTTCTTGATTATTGTTTTGCTTTGTTTTGCTTCCTCCATTTGCTACAAAATGAAGTATTTGTTATCTTAACTTAATTATATGGTGATCTGTATCTTTCTGAATGATTCCTGATTTCTACATCTCCTTTCACCTGTGTTTATAACTAACTCAGGGCATACCCCAAATTTCTGCTTACCAGGAGGGATAGCTCTCCCTCTTACCTCAGAATCCTAGCCAAAAATTAATTTCAAAGAACAAAAAGAGAATCATTCTTTTTTGATTTCACCTTAATAGAATTTCATATCGCAGTCACATCTTAGTGTGATGAGATTTTCTGTAAAGCCTCACACTTCCAATTTTTAAACTGCTTTTCTGGGAATGTTTTATGGATATTGAACTATACCTACAAATTTAACAACTGTGTGTGTTGTGTGCATATGTGTGTAAAACCTAATTGCTTATGTGTATGCTTTTATAACAAGTCCCAGTATATCATAGAATTGACTAACAATTGCACGGAATTTATTTTTGTCTCTATGAGAAACAATCTCTTTCTTTCCTACAGTGATGATGAGTAAGTTCTATGAAACAGTAACAATTTCCTAGTTTATTTGTAGCCTTATTTATGTTCTGACCTAATGTACATGGCAATACAGATGTCTCTTTTCTTTGTTGGATTTAATAATTTACTCCTAAAAATTAATCAAACCTAGACAGTAGCTCAATGGATATCACCACAAACTGGGCTCATCTTCCCCACTAACTTCAACAAGTATTTTTTTAGTGGCAGGAGGAAATAGATGCAGCAATGAAAATTTGAAATACACCATCTTAAATCATGAGATTTTGCCCAGAATTACAAGTCACAAAATGATAAACACACAAAGATCTGAAGCCTGATTTTTGGCAATACTGACCAAAAATTCTTAAAATGATGCATGCCCTTTCACTAGCAATTCTACTCCTAGAGATTTATTTTAAGGATATAATCCCAGATATACAAAAATGCAACTATGAGATGTTCATTATTACAGCCTTCTTCACAGGAATGGAGAATTTGAAATGAAACGTCCAACAGAAGGGACTTTGTTAAATGATAATGTCTATAAAACTAGATAATATGCAGCAAAAAAATTGGTAGCAAAATATTTGCTGACAAATGGAAATGGCACGGGAACTGCTAACTATCAGTATTCATGACCCTTCATTCTTCTGTAACAGAGCCTTGATTTTATTTAGGATGGCAAAAAGGCCAGTTAAAACTAAAGGGACTAACCCTTCACTGATATGTAAACAACCATTGTTCAACAAGATTCCAGGAGACCTTTAAAAAAAAAAAAAAAAAAAACAGATACAGCTTCCATATGAAGCTCCTTTTGTCCTTTGCTCTTCCAGATTGGAAAGAAGACATTATGTCTGGAGATTCAGTTCTTGTGACCTAAGGAATGGTGACCACTTGTAAAAAATGGTGAAGTGAAAGTGAAAAAATAGAAGAGTCCTTGGTTCCAGAGAGTGTGTCGAGGCACGATACCAGGCATGAAATATCTGCCCCTGAAAGTCTTCATATGAAAGTATTTAAGCACCTGTTATTATGTCTCTGTAAACAACAACTGAATAAAATTTTGAGCTGACATATCAGACTATCTTCCCCTCAAAACTCTAGTTTAATTTTTATTTTAAAAGTACACATGCACATATATGCACAAACATACATAAATGTATACATATACATCTGTATAGATATATTTATATATGATATATATATATACACATACACACTAAAAAATGGAAGGATTTGCATTAAAATTTTGATAGTGGTGAAGGAGACTACAGGTAATTTTTTATTTCATAATTTTTGATTATTTAGAAAACACCTCACAGTGGAAAGTTATTGTATATGTATACAATATATATTTCATATTGTAGTACAGATAATACATTAAAATGTGACTATAGTTTCAAAATAATAGGGTTCTTTATAAGTCTTTGTTGAGATTATTAAAGAAATCACTATTGGTAAATCAGAAATGTGATTAGCTTGTATTCACATGGATGTAAAGAAAAAGTTTATCTTATGATTAATATAAGAAATATGAGAAGAAGTCTACAATATCATAATCCATGAATCATAGAAGAAAAAAGCTAAAAAAGAGAATTTATACCAGGTAGACTGTGGATTTGAAAGCAAAGCATGCTCCTACCAACTTCTGTATTAAGAGCTCTGGGGAGGAGAGATGGCATAGGACAAGGATCCCAAAGCAGCACTAGTGACTATTTATCAAGGATGATGAGCTAAGGGACCTTTGCAGAGTAACTCCACAGAGTATGTGCTTTCTGTTGCTTATAAATTGCTCACTACCAAGTATATTATTGTAACAGAATAAGACAGCATGCTAATAACATTGAAAGGTCACTATTGCAGCTGCTTTGAGATTGCCAACACAAAACATGAAAAAAATATTTTGGTCAACTTCAAAAAAAATCTGTCATGAAGCCACCTTCCTTTTCCTTTTAGCACTTTTTAAAACCCATTATTGAAATGCATATGTTTATAATCAAACTCTGCAAATTCTCATTCTGTTGGTGTGAACAATTTGAAAAAAGACCTCACATGATCTAAGTCCATCTCTACACTAAAAATATATTAATTTAGACCAATTTTGTTAGAAGGAAAAAAATGTAAATTTACATTTAAAATACAAATTTTAAAAATAGTATTCTGGTTCAAAAATAGTAGCATAGAAGAAAGCTAGGTTGACTATATCTCCCCACCACCACGGAAAAGAAAAAAAAAAAAAAAAAAAGTACTGAGATTATCACTTGTCTTAACTTAGAACTCAAATATGAGGATGAGACACAGTTACAGAGGCCACAGAGAAGTGAAAAAACTTTGAGAAGATGGTGAATGAATCAGACTTCCATATCTATAATCTACAACACCCATCCCTCCAATCTTTCCAGCACCACACACATGAAAAATTTCTCCTAACTTTCAGTTTCTATACTGCAAAAAGTGAGACTGAGGTACAGGGCCAGCTTCCTTACCATCTTGAGTTCCCTGGCAGGAGAACTGTGTACTGCTTTACCCCGTGGAAATTATCATGAGCATCTAAAGGTACAGCCAGAGACAAAGAGGGAAGGCAAGTTTACCATCTCTGGCCCTGAAAACTCTACTCTGTAACTTGGCCAAAAAAGACACGAAATTAGAATGACTGGTACCACCCTGTAAAAGGTAAGTTCTACAGTTACCCTAGGCAGCAAACATCATTTGACAGCTTCCCCACACTGCTAACATATCCCCTTTGAGCCTTACCCCATTTGGGACAGGCAGCACTTGGATTATTTACTAGAGTTGTGGCAAATCCAGGCTTAATATGCCACTTACTGCCAAAAAGGAAGCAGTGACCTAGCAGAAATAAAGAAGAAAATCAATAGTTAAATTTAAAGAATCTCTAAGCCAACATATCCAATATAGACCAAACCAAGCCAGAGTGAGAAGACTAGAATAAATAACTAACCATTCAGTGCAAATACATACATCTACATGGAACATCATCTAACAGGAAACCATGACTTCCCTAAATGGACAAAGCAAAGAAACAGAGACTTACTGTAAGGAGATGGTAATATGTGAGTTCAATCACCAAGAATTTACATAGCGGTTCTAAAGAAACTTAAGGGTCTCCAAGATCATATCATCTAAAAATATATATGAAATTACCTCAAGAGACAAATGACTAAGAATTATGGTGTACACTGGGAGTTAAGTAAGAGCAAGAAAACTTATTCAAGGAAATAATAAAAGAAAACTTTCTAAAACTTAAGAGATAAATATCTAGACACAGTATGGCCAGAGAAATCCAAACCTATTTGACCCACATAATACTACCCCAAGGGACATAATAATCAAACTTTCAAAGGTCAGGGACAAAGAATCCTAAAAGCAACAAGAGAAAAAAAATAGCACGTAAAGGAGCTCCAATTCATCTGGCAGTCAACTTTTCAACAGAAATCTCACAGATCAGGAGAGAGTGAGATGACATGTTTAAGTGATAAAAGAAAAAAACTGCCATTCAAGAATACTGTATCCAGCAAAACTACCCTTTTAATATGAAGCAGAAATAATGTGTCTTCTAGATAAAGAAAACTTCAGAGGCTTCACCATTATCAGACCCATCTTACAAGAACTGGTAAAGGAAATTCTTCAACATAAAAGAAAAAAACACTGACATCCAAAAATAAAATATCTGAAAGTATAAAATGAAGCACATAAGCAATCTCAGAATACTGTAATTATGGCATGAAATTCACTCACAACTCTAGTATGAAACATAAAGAACAAATTTATCAAAAATTATAATAGCTGCAGCAGCCTGTTAAAAGATAGCCGATATAAAAATATGTAAATTAAGACAACAAAAAGTCAAAATGTGGGGATGATGGAGTTAAAAGTATGGAGTTCTTGTTTAGATTTTTGTTGTTGTTTCCATTTTGTGTGTGTGTGTGTGTGTGTGTGTGTGATCTAAGACAAGTTGTCACTTGGCTAAAATAACTTGTTATATCTATAAAATGTTTAATTGTAAGTGTCATGGTAACCATGATGCAAAAACCTATGAGAGATACACCAAAAATAAAGAGCAATAAATTAAAACATTTTACTAGAGAAAATCACTTAACCATTAAGGAAGACAATAAGAAAAAAGGTAGCATATTTATAAAACAACCAGAAAATAAGCAACAAAATGGCAGTAGTTACGTCCTTATATGTAAGGACTAGACTCTTCTTTTAAAAGACTTAGATTAGAGTGCCTGAATAGATAAAGAAACAAGCCCCAACTGTATTCTTCCTATAAGAAACCCACCTCATCTATAAAAACAGACATAGACTGAAAATGAAGGGATGGAAAAAGATGTTCCATGCAAATGGAAACCAAATAAGTGCAGAAGTAAGCAGTTGTATTTACATCAGATAAAATAGATATTAAGACAAAAACTATAGAAAAAGACAAAGAAGGTCATTATATAATGATAAAAGGGGTCAATTCAGCAAAAGGATATAAAATAAAACAGAGCAGCAGAGAACTGAGGCTCCTGGACCAGCAGAAAAAGTGAAGAGAAGTGAAAAGTCCTTCAAGATTTCCCAAGAATTGGAGACTCAAAACCCAGATTACAGAGCCAAGGAACCTACATTGTGAGGCACAGTCAGGGAAAGCAGAATGTGTCTGAGATCCATCAGCCAGAATAAGAGCCCTCAGCCTGATGCAGCAGAGAAAGGAACAAAGGCAGATGTGGAAACCCACACAAAGAACCAGAGAGATAAAAGAGTGAGGGGAAATTTAGATGCCATGTGCCTGAGAGCAAGAAAGGCTGAACTCCAGCCTAAAGTCAACACCCTGGAGACTGAATCTCAGCATAGAGTCACCAGATAGCAACAGACATGCAGAAAATCCAAAGGAGGATAAAGACGTTATGTCCATCAAGAAAATAAGAACCAGAAGCCAGAAGTCATAAGGACAGTAAAGATATTTAGCCAAGAAATTTAAGCCATCTCACTCTCTCCTGATCTGTGAGGTTTCTGTTGAAAAGAAATTTAAGTGGAAAAAATACAATGAAGTTAGTTTTATGATTTAAAAAAAAAATAGAATTATAGCAAGTATTTTTTAGGACCACATAGTGCTAAATTTAAAAAAAAAAAAAAAAACAAGGTAAATCTCAGAAATTAAACAGGTAGAAATTAAACAACATGCTCATGGGAGGAACTGAGAGAAGAGGGGACAAAAACAAAGCAAATTAGTAGAATCCACTTATTCAGGTGACAGGCACATTTATAGCCCTGACTCAAGTCATGTAATAAAAGCATTTGTACATCCTCAACATTTTGAATTAAAAGAGAATAATAAAGCTCCATTGTTCTGCAAAATATATAAAAAAAAAAAAAACATGTTCTTGAATGACCAATGGGTCAACAAATAAATTTAAAGGAAATTTAAAAATTTCTTGAAACAAATGAAAATGGAAATACAACATACAAAAATCCATAGGTTACAGCAAAAGCAGTAATAGGAGGGAAATGCCTGGGTCCCTCCCAGGACCAGGATCCATTAAGACCTGTAGATCTAGCTGCAACTTACTGAAGAAATATAAAGTTAGAAGCAACGAGAAAGAAGGAGACAAGACACACAGAATAGAATTTTCAAGGTGAGGATCCAGGGGACCCACTTGTAGGGTTCTGATAGTGGCCCCAAGCATCAGTTTCACTCAGCTTTTATTGAAGGCTATTTGCTCATTATCTCAGAGAGTAAGCTGAGGAGGGGAACAAAGACTCCAACAGTTTGTCTGAGTGAGCATTATCAGCCCCTATTGTTTCTATAATCATTAACTTTAAGGATTTGAGCAGTCTTGAGAAATCTGAAACCTGGGCCTTGCATGGGGGAAGCCTCTTGTCTGTGTCACACACACAGAGATTCTTAGGTGGGGGTGTTAATCCTACTAGCTCACTGAGGAGTAAAACGCCACTAGCATCAATCTCCTCTAAAGAATTGGTCAGAGAGAGGAATTTTCCTCTCATCACCACCACAGAGGGTCTTCCTCTTCCTACCCATATTTCAGGGCTTGAGTTGTTCCCTTGACCTCTACCCCAAGAAAATACAAATCAAATGGATAATTGCTTTGACTGTTAACTGGGTAGGAAATGGCCTAGTTACTATATCTTGCCAGGGCTTACCATACCATCTTCTGTGACCATTATTTTCCTCCTAGTGCTTACACACCCAGCAGGCATGTTAGTAAGCTGTACCCCCAATAGGCCAGAGTTCTAGGAAAAGCAAGAAACTTACTCAGATAAGAAATTTAGCAATGGTTGATTTAAAAGTAACTAGCTGACTTTCCTTTGTTCTGACACACTTAGCTTTTTAATTTTTCACTTTTTCTGGTAGTGTTTCTCTTGCCAAAAATGGTGTCTTCGGCCCCCATTTTGCCTGCAGGGAAGTTTATAGCAATAAAATTCTACACCAAAAAAGTAGAAAGACATAAAATTAATGGTTATTAAAATCCTTGTTTAAATTTTAAAATAGTTTGATAATATCAAAAATTAAAAGCCACCTAACACAACTTTAAACATTTATTTAACTGTGGAGCATCTACTCAATGGAGTAATATGTGATGGTTTTAAATAGTTGCATAAAAGTTATTTAAAGAAAATAGAAAAAATTAGTTTAAAAGCAGTATACATTTTTGCAACCCCATTTGGAATTGTAAAACAATTCAGGTAGTTAACCATGAGATGACAAGATTACAAGTGATTTTAATTTCCTTTTGGCTTATCTGATCTTCGATATCACTAAAATGGGTTACTGGGTAATAATTTTTAATAAAATAGTATAGCCAGGAAAGGAATCTTACGTGAAAGCAAAGCTTGTATCGCGTTTCTCCACTTTTAACATTTAATCATTTCCCCCAGGTGGCATTAATGAATTTGTGCTAAAAGTCATTGTAATTATTTGCTTTCAATTGTGATGGATGTTACCTTTTATCCCCAGTAATAAAAACAACGAGCAATCAAAAGTTATGTTTCCAAGCTGCTTGTATAATCTCCAGAAATATACATATCCACTTTACTTTGAAATATTTTGCTTTGCTTCTTCTAGTCCTCGGATATAAATCAGGGCCTTTCTCAAGTACAACACAAAGGAAGAGAGAGCACCTTGATGGATGTTGCCTCACTCAGCTTGTGTTTGATTCTAGTCCTCATCTTTGCACCATTTCACTACAAAGCGTGTGCATCATTTTTCTTATGTCTGTCATTATAGAGACATATAAGTTAGTTTCACCTTCCATAATTTTGCTAGCATTTTAATTACCCATTGCCATCTGCCTACAAGTTTAGAAATGGTTTAAGACTAGAATATAATGAAAGGGGAGCTAAATGTAACATGTATCTCCCCAATACATTTCTTCTCACTTTTGACAAATCTGTGGGGTTTGTCAGATACCACAGTTTGCTTACTTTTGACTTATTTACACACATGTACCATGAGTTTTGATTACTACTGTCTAAAGAAATCTACCATACAAAACAAAGTTTGTGCTGCAATCTTCCCCTTAAAGTGACGCAAAGATGAGTAACCTGGGCTGCATTTCAATGCCTCGTGAATTCTCATTTTATTCATCAATTCAAATGAGATGATATAGCATCTTAGCAGGGTGCAGTTTTTCTAACACTATCAAGCTGTGTTCATCAAATGATATGGAAAAATGTATTGCAGACAGCTGGGCACAATTGCAAGGCTTTGGGGTGGAGGTAGGTATTGGCACAGAGAAAAGAAAAACTCTGCAAGATCAAGCACATTTCACAAATACAGATTACGCATCCACATCTTTGGTTCTCATTCATCTTCCTTGTTCCCATTCTTCCAAGTATAGCATGTTAAGGTCCATGAGTCCATAATCTCTTAATAACTTGCAGAGGGAAGTGTTGATATTTCTCGAAAGCTGCCAAATTATAACTTGTTTGCAATGGTTAGTAGTTCCCTTTATAAACTCTAGAGGGAAAGAATTAGAGAATGAAGAGGATGTGTTTTTATTTCCTCTGATCTAAACCAGAGGTGGCTAATGCAGGGGCATATTCTATGTGTTTGCTTGTCCCATCTTGCAATTTATTTAATATTTAAATAGTACCTACACTATAAAAATTAGGGGATTCATATAGATATGGAGACTTCTGGCTGTTCCAGAAGTATCAAAGAGTCAGACACAGTCGTGGCTAGAATTTGATTATCAGCTGTCATCTTTGAAAGGGACGGTTTGCTACAGTCTCCACTGGGTTCCTGTCACCACCTCTCTTATCTCTCTGGCCACATCAGTCATCGGATTTTTGCAATCTCTGGTATAAGCCTTCTGGCATGCTTCTGTGATGCTTTCTGGAATACATTTATAATGATATAATTGGACTGGCCATTTATCTGAGAAAATGTAGTTCAAAGATTTAGCACTAGTTGAAAAAATGAGAAGAATAAAGAAGGTTTGGGTGGGCACATTTTCCAAACACTACCAGAGAAAATGTTTTTATAACCTTTGAAATTTCAACAGAACTATCATAAAATCATCAATGCAAAAGATGAAGTTTTGTAAATATCACAAAATTTTTACTAATATAAATAATAAAAGTCATGAAAAGCCATCCATGCTCAATTAGAACTGAATTGATGATAATACCTCCTTATTCATGCTGTTTCTCATCAGCTGCTTTTCTTCTTGATTACAGTAAAATATTTTTAAAAAGAGAGAAGTTTTTTCCTCTCATAAACACACTGTAATAGCTTTGCATATTTAGTGCACAAGTTTCTCTTCTGGTTTCTTTCTCAGTAACTAGAATTACTTGAAAACCAAAATAGGGAAAAGCTTCCTAATTTCCTCCAGTCAATAGATCAAAATGTCTCTACCCCAACCCCTTCTCTTATTTAATTCAGAATTCTTGAAACTGAAGAAGCACCTATGCCCTTAAAGAACTGGATTTCAACAGTGGGTGACAGGCCACATTTTAAGCATCACTTGTTACAAACGGACATTTTTAGGCTTTCCCTCAAATCTATTGAATCAGAACCTTGGGGCGTAGGATTAGGCATCTAACTTCATTGATTCTAATGTTCTTGAGATTTACAACCAAAATCCTGGATGACAATGACAGTTCAGCATCATAGTCAAAGGCACCTACCCTCCTCAAAAATTGTAGTCACTACTTCAATAATAGGGTTTGTATATTGGCAGCTGCGTATAGCACATGACAACTATACGTGACAGAAGTCAGAACACAGTAACGGGTAAAAGCACTTGACCCTGATTCTCAAATCATGTATTTACCCTTCTCTCCAAAGCTTTCTCCACGGAAGTTGATAACCACTCAGTTCAGCAAATTACACAGCATCTGTGAAATTTTCAAGCTGACCTCAGGCAGATGCCTGATTTCAACATCTACTTACTTTTCTCATTAATATAAAACTCATTTTTTTTCTGATTACAAAAGCCATGCTAGTAGAAAATTTGGAAAACTCAGAAAATGATAAAGAGGAAATAAAAATTACTCTTATCACAGTTTTTAAAATGTGTTTCCTCTCAGCCATTTTTATCTAGAGAAAGAGGCTTTTTGTTTTGTAGTTGTTATTGTCTGTTACCAAATTGGATCATTATATAGACAATTTTATAACCTGCTTTTCTCAATATTTCATTGATTTCCTTTTCACCAATAAATGTAAGTATATAAAATCAACACATGAATATTCTGAAATATTTAAAAATAATTACTCAAGTTTAATACTTAGGCTTTTTCAAATTTCCTTTCAAGAAATATTGCTGTAATTAACATGCTTAGGAGTATATTTTATGTATTTATATAGTTCTGAGGTTAATATTTAAAATATGGGGTTGCCGTAATTTTTTTCAGTTGTGTTACATATTGCCAAATTCCTTTCTAGGAAGGTTATAACTTTCATATTTCCATTTCTCCTCATCCTCACAAACACTGAATATACTATTTTAATCTTTGCTTATATGTGAAAAATAACCAATTATTTTCTATTCCAATGGCGTTAGAAATGTTTTTCTCTGTTAACTTCTTAAAATTTCTTCACTTTGAACTGGATGCTCATATCCTTTGCCTTTCTCCCCTATTATGGTGTCTGTCTTTTTCTTACTGATTTGTAAATCTTTCTATAAGTTTTGGGACTTTGTGATGTGGGCTAAACTTACTGGAGTTAGATGATATCTCAGAGTGGTTTTGGTTTGCATTTCTCTGATGGTTAAGAATGATGAGCCTTTTTTTCATGTGTTTGTTGGCCGTTGGTCTGCCATCTTCAGAGAAGTTTCTGTTCAAGTCTCTTGCTCACTTATAGAAGGGGTTGTTTGCTCTTTATTTATTGTTTAAATTGAGATCTCTGTACATTCTAGTTATCAGGCCTTGTCAGATTCATAACATGTAAAAATTTTCTTCCATTATGAAAGCTGTCTGTTTGCTTTGTTTGTGGTACTCTTAGCTGTGAAAAAGATTTTCAGCTTGATCAAATTCCAGTTAGTTATTTTTTTATGTCACTGCAATTATGGGGGGCAGGGAGCATCGGTCTTCCTCATAAAGTTTTTCCCCAGGCCAATATTTTCCAGTGTTTTCCCCACACTCTCTTCTAGCATTTTAATTGTTTTATGTCTTAAATTTACATCTTTTATCCAGCAAGAATCAATTTTTGTCAGTGGTGAGAGGTGCAGGTCCAGTTTCAGACTTCCACATGTGGGTAACCAGTTCTCCCAACACCATTAGTTAAATAAGGATTCTTTTCTCTGGTGCATGCTTTTTGTTATGATTATCAAAGACCAAATGATGATACATGGTGGGTTCATCTCTAGATTTTCTGTTCTATTCCATAGATCTATGTCTCTATTTTTGTGCCAGTACCATGCTGTTTTGATTACTATAGACTTATAGTATAACTTGAAATCTGGTAATGTGATGCCTCCAGATTTCTTTTATTTCTAAGAATTGTATTTGCTATTTGGGTTTTTTTCTGGTTCCATATGGATCAAAGTACAATTGGTATTTTGATGGGGATTGCATTAAATCTATAGATTGCTTTGGGTAGTATAGACATTTTAACAATGCCGATTCTTCTCAGCCATGAGCATGGTATGTTTTTTCATTTGTTAACATTTGCTATTTCTTTTCTCAGAGTTTCATAATTCTTTTTATAGAGATATTCATGTCCTTTGTTAGACATAGTCTCAGGTATTTCATATTCCTTGGCACTACTGTAAAAGAAATAGAGTCTTTGGGCGGCGCCTGTGGCTCAAAGAAGTAGGGCACCAGCCCCATATGCTGAAGGTGGGGGGTTCAAACCAGCCCTGGCCAAAAAATTAAAAAAAAAAAAAAAAAAAAAAAAAAGCCGAAAGTTGTGGTGGCCACCTATAGTCCCAGCTACTTGGGAGGCTGAGGCAAAAGAAATAGAGTCTTTGATTTTCTTCTCTGCTTGACTATTATTGGCATATATGAAGGCTACTGATTTGTTGGTATTGATTTTGTGTCCCAAGATGCTGCTATATTCCTTGACCACTTCTAACTGTTTTGTAGTTGAATCCCTGGGGTTTTCCAGGTATAAAATCATGTCATCTGCACAGTGAGAGTTTGACCTTCTCTGTCCCCATTTGAATAATTTTGATCTCCTTCTCTTGCCTGCTTGCAATGGCTAGGACTTCCAAAACTATGTTAAATATCAGTGGAGACAGTTGGCATCCTTGTCTAATTCCACATCTGAGTGGAAATACTTTCAGTTTTACTCCATTCAATATGATATTGACTGGATTTGCTGTAGATAGCCTCTATCAGTTTAAAAAATGTCCCATTTAAGCCCATTTTGTTGAGTGTTTTTATCATGAAAGACTTATGGATAAGACTTTTCTGCAACAATTGAGAGAATCATCTGGCCTTTGTTTTTTATTTTATTCGTGTGGTGAGTTATACTTATGGATTTGTGTATACTGAACCAACCTTGTGTCTCTGAGAAAAAACCCACTTAATCATGGTGTATAACTTTTTTAATGTGTCATTATATTGACATTATATTGTCATTATATTAACATAATATCTTGTTGAATATTTTTTTATCGATATTCATTGTGATAGTGGTCTATAGTTTTCATTATTTTTTTTTTTCATGAGTAGACATATACCAGAATGTTTATTGTAGCTCAACTCATAATTGGCAAGTTGAGGAAGCAACTCAAATGCTCATTAACAACCATGAATTGATCAAGAAATGGTGTTTGAGAGATCAATGGTCTCTCTCTCTCTCTCTCTCTCTCTCTCTCTCTCTATATATATATATATATATATATATATATATATATATATATATATATATATAGAAAGAGAGATAGATAGATATCAAGGAATACTATTCAGCCATTAAAAAGATGGAGACTTTGTATCTTCTATGTTTACCTGGATGGAACTGAAACACATTCTCCTTGGTAAAGTATCACAAGAATGGAAAAATAAATATCCAGTGTACTCAATACTAATAATTACATTACAATATGCATACTTACATGAACAATAAAACACAAATATAGTCTAGTATGGAGGAAGGAAAGGGGTGGGGTGAGGATGATTAGCAGAAGGAGGGAGGGCATTTGGCAGGATCCCACCTAATGGGCCAATGCATGGGTGGATACTATGCCCCCTGAATGAGGGGCTCTTTTACAACTGGAACTTTACCTTAGAAGTGAGAACAATGTAATCTAAAAATTTATACCCTTAGTAAATGTAGAATATAATTGTCATAACACAATAACTAAGAAAATGCCAGGAAGGCTTTGTCAACCAGTGTGATGAAAATGTGTCAAACTGTGTATAAAACCAGTGTATGGTATCCCATGATCGCATTAATGTACACAGCTATGACTTAATAATAAAAAATAAAAACAATAAAAATAAATAAAAATTTGTACCCTCATGTTAATTTTACATTAAAAAATGAGTAAAATAAAAATTTCTCTTTTAGTCTAAGATATAGTTGAAGATCTCTCAGGTCTCCTGTCACAGGTAGAATATCCACTGCCTTGAATGAGATAAATCAGAAAGCACCCTACCTACAAGCAGACAGAAGAAAGGAGAAAAAGTGCCTGGAAGAGACTTTCAGTCCAAAAGAAATAATGTGCTCCAGAAGTAGTAAGAGATGCTGAAACATACTTCTGCTTGCAACCTAGAGTTTCATTCTACAAAAGTTGACAACTGAGAAATTATGATAATTTTCCAACAAAAATCCCAATTTCAAAATGTATTTAATAGAAAACAATACCTTACTCTAATGCTTTCCAAAGCCTATTGAGTAACAGTACCACATCAGGAGCTTTTAAAGAGTGCTCATTCCTAGTGCCCAGAATCAAAGATTTTGACTCAACACAACAGCAGAGGGACCTGAGTACTAGTTTTATGTGATTTGAACATACAGTCAAGTTTGAGAACCACTGATTTAACATCCCTGTTTCCTCTATCTCTGTGATTATTTACCTAATGGGTTTTTTTTTTCACCTTTTCCTCCTTTATTTATACTAGCTAGTGGTTCATCTGTCTCAACACTTCTCTGAATGTACTTCTTGACACAGCATTCCCAGCGGCTGCATTGCTTGGGTCTTACTCCCGACCTACTAAATGATAAACAGTGAGTATGGGTCCCAATCATCTATTGTATAGTCAGGCACCACTGACTATTTCAGACAACAGCAGACCAGATATATGATGGTGGTTCCATAAGACGATCATGGAGCTGAAAAATTCATATTATCTAGTGGCATTGATGCCATGATAATGTCATAGCACAACACATTGTCTTTTCTACGTTTAGATACACAAATACTGCTGTGTTACAATTGCCTACCGTATTCAATATAGCAATAGGCTGTAGAAATTTGTAACCTAAGAGCAATATGTTATACTACACAGCCTAGGCTATACTACTTAGATTTATGTAAGTACATGTTATGACGCTCATACAACAAAAATTTCATCTAATGGCACGTCTCAGAATGTGTCCCCATCGTTAAGCAGCTCATGACTGCAGTATGTATGTGTGTGTGTGTGTCTATGTGTTAAGTCTTAATTCATCATCCGTGTTTATCTTCTTTTAACTCTTCCTTTGTTTTTATAGCTTAATATTTGGTTTCTATTTCTACTTTATTTCAGATGTTTCTTCTGATAACTTGGAAGGTTGTTTGCCCATAATGTGGTCTTCTGATTATTTGACAACTTTGTGTAATATATCTAAGCCCTTAGTTTTTCATTTCCTATTTTTATACATTACCCAATAATTGCTTCCAACAAAAATGAGAAAATTAAGCACCCACACTTCATAGCAGTCCTTCCACACCCTCCTGATTTTACTTCGTTATGGTATTATTTTTTCCTTACTCTGATATTAATCACAGCTTCAGAGAAGACCATTGTACTATTTTGAATTTATGGTTCATTTTTCCTACAGTAAATAGATATGTGCAAATGTTCCATGTGGTCTAGAAAAGAAGGTGTCATTTCTTTAGTATACAAATTTTGAAATATATTGAATTAATGAGCCTTTAAATTATATTGTAGATATCTTCCATATGTTCTTTTTTTCTTTCTGATGCTTCAAAGATTGAAAGACATGTTTTAAAACCCCTTATTATTTTCTCTCTACTTCTTCTTATCCTAACTGTATAAAGTACATTAGAATATTTTTTATTTATGTGTTATAATTTGCCAAAAAAGAAAGAGAGTCTATGGTTTTTAATGCTTTTTGTGCCTCTATTTCACTTTGTCTGCTACAAGTTTGGTGTTTTCTTCTTTCCATTATATCCATTTACTTGACATTTTTTGCAAAACTTTTCACCTTCTTTGGTTACTTAGCTTCAGTTTTTATGTAGTGGTTAATTTAGGATGTTTGTTTCTACTTTCGTTTTTGACCTACATGTTAATGTTTACATTTTAATAGTTGAGCATTTATCCACATTTTATGTATCCTTGCATGGGTCTCCGGGTAAACTCAAGATCTCTTTTCTCTCGTGCCTCCCACCTCCCTAAAGCAAACAAGGAAAGCTGATATGAACTGGCAAAATCCTGTTTAACAAAAGCTTTCCTGAGGGTGGTTCCTTTTCAGGATTCCTCCCTCTCTCTCTTCTCTCCCATGCAGCTTCTGTATTAGGATCAGCCTAGAGCTGCCTCCTACTAGCAAAGGGACTTCTCATGAGCCCACAGGACAATAAAATTCAAATGAGCAATTTTGACAAACTTTGTACTGTGCATTGGAGAACAAGATTCTCTTCCTCTCGCTGTGCTTTATCCATAGATTTTGTTTTCATTAAAATGAAAAAGTGTGGTTGAAAAAAATAAAACAATATACTGGGAAAACAGTCACATACTGGGAAAGTCCTCAGGGAGGAGGAGAAGGGTGAGGGTGGGAACATGGTTTCTTTCTGGTTTAAATCTCAGACTCATCTGCCACTTTTGGAATGTGTCTTTTTTTCTCCATGTGGTTCAGATTACCTCAGTTTAAGAGTACATTAAAATTTGGAGCCAAAGGTGGTGTCTGTAGCTCAGTGGGTAGGGCTCTGGCTGCATATACTGAGGGTGGCGAGTTCGAACCTGACCCAGCCAGCTAAAACAGCAATGACAATGGCATCAACAACAACAAAAAAATAGCTGGGCATTTGGCAGGCACCTGTAGTCCCAGCTACTTGGGATTACACTTAAGAGAATCACTTAAGTCCAAGCGTTGGAGGTTGCTATGATCTGTGATGCCATAGCACTCTACCAAGGGCAACAGAGTGAGACTCTGTCTCAAAAAAAAAAAAAAAAAGAAAAGAAAAGAAAAAGAAAGAAAAGGAAAGAAAGACAGAGAGAGAGAGAGAGAGAGAGAGAGAGAGAAAGGAAAGAAAGGAAATTTGTAGCCAAGTTTTGTTTGTTGCTTTTTTTTTTTTGCTTGGTCAGGGCTGGGTTTGAACCCACCTCCTCCAGCATATGGGGCCAGCACCCTACTCCATTGAGCCACAGGTGTCACCCCTGGAGCCAAGTCTCTTTTAGAAGAAGAATGAGTTTTCTTTTGGCAAACCTCTCTTACAGACCTGGCATAGTGCTAGGTGACTGATCAAGAATTACTTGAATTGCCCTTTGCCATTTTTTCCTGTGTGTCTAGCACCCTGGAGACTTCATGCTTAACAGGGCTGATTGGGTAAGATTGAGAATTGTATGAGTTCTCCAGCAATAGCTATCAAAAATCCATCAAAAGTTTACTGGAACCATCCTTCTAATATTGTACCATTCTGAAGAATTATTAGTTTTACATCTGCCTTTCAAGTTCAACAGCTCTTTGTGTTTTAGAATGCTGAGCTGCAGTCTCTTTTGCAGCCCTATAGAAGTGAGAATAGCATTCTGAAAACTTTTTGTTAATAGATTTCAGCTTCAGGTATAGTAAAAACCCATACTTTATTCACATAAATGTAAAGTTCAAATTAAATAATATTTTTGGTTCACTCTTTTATAATAAAAGAAGTTTAATTTTCATCAGAAACCTTTAAAGTTTAATGTACAATCCCATCCCACTTCTTTCAGGTTTGGTGAGAAAATGAAGACAGAAAAATAATGAATTCTCTACATTACTGTTATTTTTTTTTTTACAGAAGGTAAAGGGCTAAGGGTTAGGGGAAGAAGGCAAGCCTAAAACAATTATGATCTGCTTATTGTACCAGCTCTTCAATGCACAAAGAAACAGGGAAACAGAACACGAGTCCTGGTGATGAATTTCTTAGTTTCAAATCTCACCTCCATTTCTCAGCATATGCATACTCAGATGCTCAAAGACAGGAAACCTATCTATGTGGAAAGAGCACTTTGGCTAAAATGAGGAAGACAAAGTGAGTCAAGCAAAAGAGGATGTGGGAAGACCCATTGGAAAACAAAGTCCAAGTGTGGGTTTATGGTACCTTGATTAGGATGATGGCTTATGTAAAGAAATCATGTGAAAGTTTTCAAAGATATTTATTAAAAACATTGGCAGTTCCTGGTGATTGATTGGATTTAGGCTGAAAGGGAAGGGAATTTCAATGATGATTCTTGGTTTCTGATTTATACACAATAATTTTAACTTTTAAATTTAAAATAAAAAGGAAAAGTTTTGGAAAAACCGACTTTAAATGAAGCTTGAGACAGTTCAGTAGGAATATCACTTATTAGTGATATTCAGATTGGGAACTCAGAGAAAAGTAGGAGCCTCACCTAAGAGGTGGGAGAATCCAAGAGAAGGGAGTGATCAATAGCCTCAGATCCTCTGAGAGCCCAAGTTAGACAAGACTTCACCTAAATTTCTTTAGATTTGGTGACATGAAAGTGGTTGAGAATCATCCAAAGCCATTTTGGAAGATGGATGGTACAGAGATCTAGATTGAGAGAGTTGATAAAGTAAGAAATTAAGATAATATAAACATCTCTATACAAAAGTTTTGAATGTGAAGTTGTTATAAAGATGGAGACAGGGTACTTGTTTCCTTATTTATAAGATATGTTTACACATTACATCAACAAATTAAATATTACACATGTATTTCAAAACATAAAGATATAGTACATGTTTCTATAATTTCTTAAAATTGTTTCTTTAATAGTTTTTAAAGAAGTATACAACTTTTAAATAATTACACTTAAATATCAAAGTCCAATATTAATTGAGGGATAGTGTTTAGGAAAGGGAAATACAGTTCCAGAATTTTTCTTTTTTTACTAAAGAAAAATACTGGGTTTTTATAAAGGGACACTAAACTTTTTAAAACCTGTGGGATACTTATGAACCATCCCTATGTGCTGGGGTGGCAGTTCTGTGTGCTCCTGACTTTGATTTCATTTATTTGGGTGACACCCCAAAACTCGAGTGCCCTAATATTATTATTCAAGTGAAATTTTATCTAATTTAGCACTTGACACATTACATTAACTTACATCATTTATAAACAGAAGCTGCCTTGCTTAGCCCTAGCAAAAATGCACAGTACACATAATGAAGTTAACAGCCCATTGCACAAGAAACACGAGCTATCCATATACCAAGGCAAGTCCCCCACAGGCTGACAGTATAGAAATTTTTATAAGAGATTTATTCTCCCTCTGTCAAAGAATGGCAGAGGTACACTCCACAGCCACTGGTCTTTACTCCATACGACTATACCAATCCAAATATTTTGATTTCTCTTTCTCTGCACCCTTCCTTTTAGCTTTAATCCTATAGTTCTTGTGTGTGCTGTGCATGCATACACATATCTGCTGGCATATAAAGCCTTAATCCATTCTTCCTCTGTCTTCATCAAGTTTGTTCTGTCTTAAAGAAGAGCACTGTATCTGCCCAGCAACTTTGAGAAGCACACATACACTTAATGTGTCTAGTAATAATGTGTTTTCATAGTCATGCCGATTGAGTACTAAAAGACAATTTTTCATAGAGGAAGTGGGGCACAAAGTTCTGACAGTAACCCTTAACAGACTCCGATGGAGAAAGGAAATTCACTGTGGAGAAAAGAAAATGTTTTCAAAGAAGGAGTAGAAAGTGAAATAAAGAACTGTGTTTGCTCTTGTATTTGACAGGAATGAATTCAAAGAAATATGATTGTTGATTATAACAATGTTAATAACTATCCTAGGTCATGCTAATGACAACTATTCTGATTTTTCCCCTAATTTTTTTACTTCCCAGTAAACTCCATTTGCCATTCTGAAATGTGCTTCAAGTAATAAGAAATGCTGTATAATATGTCAGAATTATCAATTGCTCTAAAATGACAAAAATTTTTGGGCCCTAAGGTCCCATCAAACATTATGCAATCATTTAAGACTATTGCACATGGTTTTTAAGAGTACGTTAACAATTTCTTTAATGGTTTTGAGTGCCATTATGTAAAATGTTATTGAATGTTAAGACAACTCCTTATCATCTGATTGTTAATTCCCCTCTTTATAGAAGACAGTAGTTTTTCTATGGTTTGCTCTTCTTGGAATTTGACGAACAGATTTAGATTTCTCTTTCTATTGCTAAGGAATTTTCTTTAAAATTTTAAATCTATTCAGTTTATTTTCTGATATGTAGAAGATTTATATTGTAGAAAATATTGAAAATAGAAATCTAATGAAAGAATTCAAAATCATCTTATAATATTTTATTTAATTCCACTAAAAGCAAATAAACCCAAAAGTGAAAGCTCACCCTACTTTTTTGGATTCATCTCCACAAAATTGACTAATGTTAATGTCTTCCTAGAAAAAAAATTCTGTCCATTTTGTAACCACTTACATATTTATGTGTATTGTTTAAATAAATTGGATAATCTACATGATGATATTTTTAATCTGTGATATTTTTGGTTAACAATATGTTTTAGAAAGCTTAAAAATATTTTTGTTGCTACATAATACTCTACATATAGATTAGCTCATATTTAAGCACTCCATCATTAAAAAAATATATTACTTTTAATTTTTCACTTTTAAAAATTATGTCACAACTAACATGCTTATATACATATTATTTTGTTCATGTGTGAATGTTTTCATACTTAAAAATTGGGGATATTTACGTCAACAGGTATATGAATTACACATTGTGTTATTTTCTTTCTTTTCAAAATTCTCTTTTAACAAACTTAGAATTTCTTTGGGACCTAATATCTAACCAACTTTACTGATGGTTGTATGGGTGTTTGAAGTGATTCTGTATTTTGTTGATAAAATGAAAGGTAATATGGATCTATAATGTTAAACTTATTACTATATTCTTCAAAGTCTCCATATCCATAGTTGAGTATACTTTACATACAAATTTCTTAACTAAGTTTGTCAGTCTCTTCCACTATAATTATGGGCTCAAGCTTCTATCAATTCTATTTAAATTATCACTTAGAGAAACTATGTATAAAAGGAACATATCTCAACATAATAAAGACATATAATAGAAATCCACAGAAAAGTTGAAAGAAAGCTTTTACATTAAGATCTGGAATAAGACAAGAATGCCCCTTTTACCACTTTTTTTATTGAACATAGTACTGGAAATTCTGACAAGCGCAATTAGGCAAGAGAATGAAATAAGGGGTATGCAGATTGGGATGGAAGACCTTAAATCACCCCTCTTTGTGAATGACATGATCATATATAGAGAGAAAACCTTAAAGACCCCATCAAAAACTGATAGAACTAATAAATGAACTTAGTGAAGTTGCAAGGTACAAAACCAATATATAAAAGTCAGTAGTGTTTCTACACACCCATAGTGAATTATTTAGAAAACAAAAAGTACCATTTACTGAGCTACAAACAATATAAAATACCTACAAATAAACTTACTAAAGGAAGTGAGCTCTCCAAATGATAACTAGAAAATAATTAATAAAACAAATTGAAAATGGCACAATTAAATGGAAATATATCCTGTGTTCGTGAATTAGAAGAATTAATATTATTAAAATATCTATATTACCCAATTAATTTACAAATTAAATGCAGTTCCAATTAAAAGTGCCAGTGACATTCTTCACAACAATAAAAACAAAATTAAAAAGCATATGCAAATACAAAAGCCCCTGGATAGTCAAAGCAATCTTATGCAAGAAGAACAAAGCTGAAGGCGTCACACTAACTGATTTTTAAAAATTCTACAAAGCTATCGCAAGCAAAAACAGTATGACACTGCCATAAAAGCAAATACACCCATAAAACAAAATAGAGAACCCAGAAATAAATCCATGCATTTACAGAAAACTGATTTTCAACAAAAGTGTCAAGAACATACATTGAAGAAAGGACAGTCTCTTTGATAAAAGGTCCTGGGAAAAGTGGATATTCACATGTGGAGGAATGAAACACCTGTCTCTCACTCTGTTCAAACATCAGCTATGAATGGGTTAAAGGATTTAATATGTGAACCAAAAAAAGTACTAGAAAAAGTAAGTGACAAACTTCAGGAAATTTGAGGAGCAAGAATTCTTTAATAAGACCTCAAAAGTACAGGCGGCAAAAGCAAAATAGACCAATGGGACATCAATCACTAAAAAGCTTTTACAAAGCAAAAGAGATTATCAATGGAGTGAGGAGGCAATCAACAGAATGTGAGAAATTATTTGTAAACTATGCATCTGAAAATGCGTTAATACCCAGAACATATGAGGAATTCAAACAACTCAATAGTAAAAAATTAAAAAAAAAAGAAAACTAAAAAACCCAAATAGACATTTCTCAAAAGAAGACATACAAATGGCCAACAGATACATGAAAAGAATGCTCAAGATCACTAATCCTCAATAAGATACAATCTTACCCATTTATAATGGCTATTATCAAAAAGATAAAAATAACAAATGATGATGAGGATGTGGAAAAAAGGGGAGCTCTTAAGCATTGTTGTAAATGTAAATTAGTACTGTCATGATGAAAATCAGTATACAGGCTCCTAAAAAAAAAGTAAAAATAAAACTATTATATGATCCAACAATCTCATTACAAAGTACATATCAAATCTTACTGAGTACATATCAAAAGGGAAGGTGTGCAGAGAGTGAAGATGGAATAGGTTTGAAGGGCACTCTCAAAGGAGGCTCAGCACAGATGTCTGGGGGAGAACTTTCAAAGAAAAAACAAATGCAAAATCCCTGAGCGGGGAGCAGGTCTGGCATGTCCAAGGAACAGCAACGAGGCCCATGTGGCTAGAGAAACATGACATGGGGATAAATGAAAGGTGCTGAGGTCAAGTAAGTTACAAGATGCCAGAACTGTTAGGACTCTATTTCAGTGAATTTGAGGTTGAATTGAATAATTGAATCAGAGCAAAATACTCCTCAGTAAGTACAAATTTACTGGATTTTAGGACTACACTTTAACCATGGCATTGTGCAAGAAACTGTCCTGTGTGTATGCCAAGTACATACACTGCATGCACAGAACAGCACAGACAGAAACATGACCAGTCTTGAGCCTGCCAACCACTTATCCAATTTGAATAATTTTTTTCAACATTCTGAAATAATATTGAATGTATTTATTTGGATAGTTTAAGCAGACAGCATGAGTTACAGTGATACCTCTGTGAAATGCAACTGGCAACTAAATTGAAATACTACTGTTTAAATTATAACATAATTATGTTTCTAGTTTAGAAAATGAGTAAGAACTATGTTTTATATTAAAATATTTTAGCATAATGCTGGTACAGAACAAAACAGAGATGTGAATCTAGAACTACAATCAAAAGCATAGAAAAAAGAGCCTAGAAAAAAGTACATCACCAACTTCATATGGAGGGACAACAGTAATTCACTGCAGCAGAGTAAAGTAAGACACCGTTTAAAAAACAGTTAAGCATAGTTGGAACACTGTGATATGCGAATTCACTTTTTCAGCTATGAATTTTATGAAATACATTTGTAGATCAACTAATTCCAATGCATGTTTAGTACCTAAATTGGTATATACTGTAAGTATAAAATACATCGGGGTTTTTTTTAGCTTTTAAAAAATATTTTATTTTACAATAATTTTACACTTACAGAAAACTTATAAAATAGTCCAGATTTTGAAAATACCTTTCACCCAGATTCCCCCAATATTAATATTTTATAACGTTTTCTTTATCATGCTTTCTTTCTGTACATACACACACTGATTTCTCTGATTTATTTTCTGAATGTATTTTTGCTTCTAGTCCTTACCTTAAACGTTGTTATTGTTATTAAATTTTTAGCCTCTTCAATTTTGTGAAGGCAAAAAATGGAAACCTAATAAACACATATATATGTAAAAATAAAAATATATATATTAAATGGAAGATTTCCGAAATACATTGGGTTTTAAAGACAGTACAAATTAAAAACATAAAACCAATATTATAAGTAATTTTGAAGCCAGAAAAACAGTCAGCAAGATGGAGTCTGGGAAGCAAAATTGAAGCAGCGCAGCCAACCTACTCTGCTCACATTCTTTCCCACACCCCCCTGTGATTGTCTAGTGAAGGTTTCACGATGATTATGAAGATGTTCGTCTCAGGAGACTCGGAGGAAGCAGTCACACATACACAATTGTTGTTGTGATATTAGTAAAGGTTACATTGATAACATGATGTTTTCTTTGATGATTCTTTTATTTTGTTAAAGCAAAAGTTACATTTTGTTTAAACACTTTGCAATGTTAGAGCTAAGACTACTTGGATGTCGTTTTCTGCCAGAAGAAGCTAAAATTTTCTAGGTTTGTTTGCTAGTATTCCCATTTCAAAAATTATTAGAATTGTAACTGAGGCAGAACAGTATGGAGAGGCTACTCTCGCTATTCTCCAGAATTGCTGGCCTTCTGATAATAAAGCTATTTTACCTAAACCCAACTCTGCATATTGGCTGCAATAAACATTCTGGTACAGATGTCTTTGTTATATTGTGACTTTTGGTCTTCTGGGTATAAACCTAGTAAAGGAATTATAGGATCAAATAACAGGTCTATTTTTAGGTCTCTAAGTATTCTCCAAACATCCTTACAGAAGGAACGTATTAGTGGGCATTCCCACCAGCAGTGTAGAAGTGTGCCCTTTCCTCCACATCCACACCAACA
>CAUYPK010093710.1:0-11085 GCA_963574355.1 Loris lydekkerianus | reverse complement strand
GCAGTGGCATACTCATAGCTCAGTGCAACATCCAACGCGTGGGTTTAAGTGCACTTCCGGCCTCAGCCTCTCACATGGCTGAGACGACACTGTTGAGGTTCCCTTTCTGCCTGCCAACTTTTTTTTTTTTTTTTTTTTTTGCAGTTTTTGGCCGGAGCTGGGTTTGAATCCCCCACCTCCAGCATATGGGGCCAGCGCCCTACTCCTTTAAGCCACAGGTGCCGCCCAACCTGCCAACTTTTCTATTATTTTTTTTTCCTTTTTTTTTTTTTTTTAATTTTTGTAGAAACAGAGTCACGCTATGTTGCTCAGGCTGGTTTTGAATTCCTGGCCTCAAATGTTCCTCCCACCTTGGCCTGCCAAAGTGCTGGGATTATAAGCATGAACCACTGTACTCAGCCTCAATTTCTAAGATAAATGTATGTGTCTATCTATCTATCTTCTATTGGTTCTTTTCTCTGGAGAATCTTGATAAATATACCCTTTCTATTTTTATTACCATTGCATTTATCTTTATGAGTTTTTAATGTGTATTTGTGAATTTCTTTATTTCCTCTATTATTCACTACACTGAATATTCTGTGAAAACAAGAACTTTGTGTATTTAATTAGCCTCTGAAATCTCAGTACCTAGAAAGCACAAAATGCAAAGTGGATGCTCCGTAAATTACCATGTTTATTAAGATTCTATAGCATTTCTCTCACATTTTAACAATCAAAACTTCTCATCTCCTTTTGCAATCAATGCAAAACTTTCTCTTCCAGAAGTGGGCCCTCCTTCCCAAAAGGTTCTAGCTCATTTTATTCATCATCAAATTGAATTTATCACAGTTTCTTATATCACAATATATGTTTTTTCATTATTTCTACCATAATAAAATCCAAAGCAGTGGTTATACGTCATTTACTTTTAACATAATATGTGCCAGTCAGTGTGCTAATTATCTTTTTTATCCAATCGCATTTTAATACACATCACAATTATTATTTTTTGAGAAAGAGTCTTACTATGTCCCCCTCGGTAGAGTACTGTGGCATCACAGCTCACAGCAACTTCAAACTCTTGGGATTAAGTGATTCTCTTGCCTCAGCCTCCCAAGTATCTGGGACTGCAGGTGCCCACCACAACAGCCGGCTATTTTTTTGTTGCGGTTGTTGTTGTTGGTTAGCCCACCAACTTCAGTACATGTGTCCAGAGCTGCAACCACTGTGCTATGGGTGCCAAGCCCATATTACATTATTTTAAACATAATAGGACTTAAATATTTGAATGCACAGATGAAATGATTTATCTTGAGGATAAATCAGGTTAAGTCAAACTGTAGGTTGAGATGTCTCAGTGGACAGTGCCTCATTGGAAAAGGCATGATGTATAGGACATATAATAAAGGAGATTAAAGTTTCCCATCCTTTTTGGGGGCAAGACAGGATCGCAAGAGGGACTTTACCTAACAAATGCAATCAGTGTAACCTGGTTTATTGTACCCTCAATGAATCCCCAACAATAAAAAAAAAATATGCAGAAAAAAGTTTCCCATCTTACCAAAAGTGGAATCAATAAGCTTGATATTCCTTTATTGTCAACATTAATTGAATAATATGCATGTTCCATAGAAACAGAAATATACTTGGGGTCATAAATCATATATGTGAATGCCTTTCCATATTTTGGTTATATGACCTTGAACTTCATGGGATATATAAGTCTCCTCATCTATAAAATGGAAATCATACTATCAAAGTCAAAGCAATTTTGTTCAGAAATTAACACATTGACTGCCACACTAGAAAAAAAATTCCTTGGGGCCATGATATTTTATCAGGTCAAGATAGGTCAAGAAACATGTGAGTTACATATGCTTCACAAGGTCCTGTTCTCAAAACTAGCATAAGTTAAATATAAGTTTCAAAGTAGTTAATGTGTTAAAGGATGACTTTACATAATTGTCTAATGCCAAGAGCATCACAGAATGGATACTCAGCAGAAAGGCATACCTTGGAAATACTGTGTGTTTAGTTGCAGACTTCCACAATAAAGCAAATATTGAAATAAAGCAAGTAACATCAATCTTTGTTTCCCAGTGCACAAAAAAGTTATGTTTACACTATACTGTAGTGTATTAAATGTGTGATAGCATTATGCCTACAAACAATATATATATCTTAATTTTAAAATCATTTATTGCTAAGAAATGATGGTCATGTGAGCCTTCAGCAAGTTAAAGTCTTTTTGCTAGTGGTGGGTTTGGTTCAGTGTTGTTGGCTGCCAACTGATCAAGGTGGTGCTGAAGATGGAGGTGACTATGGCAATTTCTGAAAATAAGATAACAATGAACTTTGCAGCACCAATGGACTCTTCCTTTCACAAATTATTTCTTTGTAGCACGTGGTGCTATGCAATGGCATTTAAACCACAGTAGAATTTCTTTTAAAATTTGAGTCAATACTCATAAACCCTGCTGCTGTTTTATCAATTAAGTTTATGTAATATTCTAAGTCCTTTGTTGTCATTTCTGTAATGTTCACAGCATCTTCACCATTTAAAAAAAATAATCTATTTGCTCATCCATAAGAAACGACCCCTCGTTTGTTCAGTTTTTACATGAGGTTACAGCAATTAAGTAACATCTTCAGGCTTCACTTGTAATTCTAGTTCTCTTGCTCTTTCCATCACATCTGCAGTTATTTTCTCCACAAGAAGTCTTAAACCCTTCAATGTCATCAATGTGGGTTGAAATCAATTTCTTATGAACTCCTATAAATGATGTTTTTACCTGCTCCTATAAATTATGAATGTTCTTAATGGCATCTAAAATGATGAATCATTTCCAGAAGGTTTTCAATTTCTTTTGCCCAGATACATCAGAGAATTAAATACCTGTGGCAAGCGTATCTTTGTAAAATGTATTTTTCTAAATAATGAGACTTCAAAGTTAAAGTTGCTTCTTGATCCATGGACTTCATAATGGATCTTGTGTTAGCAAGCATGAAAACAACATTAGTTGCCTTATACATCTCCATCAGATCTCTTGGGTGGCCAATTGAATTGTCAATGAAGCAGTAATATTTTAAAAGGAATCTTTTTTTCTAAGTAGTAGGTTTCAGTTGTGAGCTTAAAATATTCAGTAAATCATGCAGTGAACAGATTTGCTATCATGCAGTCCTTGTTGTTTTATTTATAAAATACAAGCAGAGTGGATTTAGCATAATTTTTAAGGGACCTAGGATGTTTGGAATGGTCAATGAGCCCTGGCTTCAATTTACATTCACCAGCTGCATTAGCCCCTAAAAAGAATGATCCCTTTGAAGCTAGGCATTGACATCTCTTCTGTACCTATGAAAGTCTTAGATGGCATCTTCTTCCAATAGAAGTCTTTTTTGTCTCCAATGAAAATCCGTTGTTTAGTGTAACCACCTCATTAATTATCTTAGCTAGATCTTCTGGATAACTCGTGGTAGTTTCTCCATCATCACTTACTGCTTCATCTCGCACTTTTATGTTACAAAGATGACTTCTCCCCTTAAACCTCATGAACCAACTTCTGCTAGCCTCAGGCATTTCTTCTGCAGCTTTCTCATCTCTCTCAGCATTCATAGAATTAAGGACATTTAGGGCATTCCTCTGGAGTAGGCTTTGGCTTAAGGGAATGTTGTAGCTCGTTTGATTTTCTATCCAGACCACTAAAACTCTCTCTGTATCACAATCAGGCTATTTCACCTTCTTATCATTCATTTGTTCGCTGGAGTAACACTTTTCATTTCTTTCAAGAACTTTTCCTTTGCATTCACCACTTACCTAAGTTTTTGCTTCTGTTTATGCGGTGAATCACATTTATTGATTTACATGTGTTGAACCATCTTTGTACTCTTTTATGAGGAAAAGCTGATGTGGCATTCCTACCCTTCAGAGGATGATAACCAAAAAGGTGACAAAAATTTGCTTTCCTGAGTAATGGCCCCTGTCACATATGCCTGTGGGTTTCAAGTGGGGAGGGAAGGAATTTTATTTGTCTTGACATCATAGAGATGGCTTGAAAAGATGTCCCTTGAAGAGACTGCATCATTTCTTTGTCCTGCAGCAGCTCACAGTGCTTTAAAGATGTTCAAGCTGTATAGCTTGCATGCCAATCCCAGTGTAGGGGAATAGGGAATAAGTGTTTCAAGGCAACACATTCTGCATTTTCCCAAGAAAAGCAAAGGGCCTACTATGAATGAAAAACTTGAAGAACTGGATGTGTGGGAGGACAGAAACTGTGTGCACAATGCACAGCCTTCTTCCCAATAGTGTTGACTGCATTTTTACAGCATAGCATGCATGTAGTTTTCGGCCATTACTGATATATTATTTGGAGGGGGGGTGGTGGTAAAGAAGGGAGATGAGTAGGATCATTTTGGTTGAAATGTGGGGCCTGATTGTTTAAGCAGTGAAATAATGGAAAAGAACAGACAACTAATGATTTGCTCCTATGTTCATAATATTTTACCTTTTCAAAAAAATGTCATTGGAAGCATTGAGTACTGCAAGAGACTGTTTAAAATCTGTGAATACCTGAAATCTGTAAGCCAAAGTGTTTCCTGCCTGAGCTTAATGCTGTTCCCCATGAAGAACTAAGCCAGCTAATAAATTACCAAAGCTGCCAAAATGATTGAGGAGGGAAAGTCTTTTATTGGAGAGTATACATCAATAGATCATTGTCTTAGAAGTGATAATTCCTGAAATTAAATAAGACAACCCTTTATTTTCCAGTTATAAATTATAATATATCAGATTATTCATCCAAGCCACTGGCTAAGGTGTTGCGGAAGAGGATAGCATAAGAGATGAGAGAGTAGAGAAGACAAGTGCCCATGAGCTTAGGGCAAAAAACTCTTGAAGCCTCTCTGGTGTTTTTTGAACTTTGAACTCTCAAACTTATTGGTGGCAAGATATAGTCACTGATAGCACAAGTGTCAGTGAATCAGTTTAAAGGTTGAATGATTTCAAAATTCCTGGTCTCAGGAGAAGAATAAACTTTCATACTGGGTTAATGGTTCACTGTAAAACAGAACAAAAATATATATTTTTTTAATCCTAAGAATTAGGCTTGGCGCCTGTGGCTCAAGCGGCTAAGGCACCAGCCACATACACCTGAACTGGCAGGTTCGAATCCAGCCCAGGCCCACCAAACAACTACAGCTGCAACCCCAAAATTGCCGGGTGTTGTGGGAGGCACCTGTAGCCCCAGCTACTTGGGAGGCTGAGGCAAGAGAATCACCTAGGTCCAGGCGTTGGAGTTTGCTGTGAGCTGTGTGATGCCACGACACTCTACCGAGGCCAATAAAGTGAGACTTTGTCTCAAAAAAAAAAAAAAAAAAAAAAAATTATTCCATAACACAGAGAAGGAGGAAATTCTCCCCAACTCATTCTCTGAAGCCAGTATCACCTTAATACCAAAGCCAGGAAATGACATAACATGAATACAGATGCAAAAATCCTCAATAAAATATTAGCAAACTGAATTCAATAGCACATAAAAAATAATAATCCAGGGTGGTGCCTGTGGCTCAAAGGAGTAGGGCACAAGCCCCATATGTCAGAGGTACTTGGTTCAAACCGAACCCCAGTCAAAAAATGCATAAAAAAAAAAAAATCCATCATGACCAAATGGGCTTCACCCCAGGAATACAAGGATGGTTCAACATATGTAATTCAATAAATGTGATTCACCACATAAACAGAAGCAAAAACAAAGATCATATGATATAAATAGATGTGGAAAAAGCATTTTACAAAATCCAGCACCGTTTCCTGATAAAAACACTCACAAATGAGGCACAGAAGGAACATATTTTGAACATATATATATGAATATATATATGAATGTTTTATTCAAAATATTTATGGGGCAGAGTATTTTTGTTGCACTGTTATATTTTATTCTGCTTCAGCTGAGGCTTTTAAGTGTGCCCATCACTGGAGTTGAGTTCACAGTAGGTTAAGTTTTTACCACTCTTCTTCCCCTTCTTGATTTCAAATGAACTTTACATCTCTTTGTGCTGGTGTGTGCCCACCAATTAGCTCCAAATTATTAGAGAGTATATGTAGTGTGTGTTCATTTCTGGAATCAGTCTTTTTTTTTTTTTTTTTTTTTCGTAGAGACAGAGTTTCACTTTATCACCCTTGGTAGAGTGCTGTGGCATCACACAGCTCACAGCAACCTCCAACTCCTGGGCTTAAGTGATTCTCTTAGCTCAGCCTCCCAAGTAGCTGGGACTACAGACATCTGCCACAACGCCTGGTTATTTTTTTGTTGCAGTTTGGCCGGGGCCGGCGCTCTATCCACTGAGCCACAGGCACCATCCCTTCTGGAATCATTCTTAGGGCCCAATACCACATGAGTGGATTAGGAGAATGTAGTGTGTATATGTGTGTGTGTGTGTGTGTGTGTGTGTGTGTATCATGGAGTACTACTCAGCCATAAAATGAATGAGATAATGTCTTTTGCAGTAATGTGGATGAAACTGGGGACAATTATTCTAAGTGAAGTATCCCAGGAATGGAAAATAACTTCTAGAAATATATGGGTCAAAAGGTCAGTGCAGAATCTCCTAGGATTTCCCAAGGACCTCGGCACTCACAACCCCCCCTCCTAATCCCCCTCACTCCTGTGTCCCACCCACGACTACCACTTCCGCTTCCAATGACCTCTAAGGCCCACTTCCTCTTCCGGGCCCACCCTCCACCACCTAACTGCCACCAGCCGGGAGCGACCCTGGCTGCTCTCACCAGGCCTTCGACCATCCCTAGGCTGCCACCGCTGCCACCCCGCAGCACCTTCTCGGTCTTCGTGCTCACCGTGCTCTTCATGGCCGTCGCTCCCTCCCAGGTGTGCCAGAACTACCATCCCGAGTGCGAGGCCGGCGTCAACCGCCAGATCACCCTGGAGATGTACGCCTCCTACGTGTACGTCTCCATGATCACCTACTTCAACCGGGAAGACGTGGCCCTGAAGAACTTCGCCCGCTACTTCCAGTGCCAGTCACTTAGGCAGAGAAAGCACGCGGAGATGCTGATGGAGCTGCAGAACGAGCGCGGTGGCCGCGTCTGCCTTCGCAACCTCAAGAGGCCTAACGGTGACGACTGGGAGAGCGGCATGGAGGCCATGGAGTTCGCCTTCCATCTAGAGAAGAACATCAACCAGAGCCTCCTGTACCTGCGCAAGTTGGCCACCGACAGGGGTGATCCGCAGCTCAGCAACTTCGTGAAGACCCACTTTCTGCACGATCAGGTGAAGATCCTGAAGGAGCTGGGTGGCCACCTCACCAACCTGCGCAGGCTAGGGGCTCCAGACTCCAGGCTGGCCGAGTACATCTTCGACAAGCTCACCCTGGGTGGCAGCGACAAAGAGGACTGAACTGGAACTGTCCCAATAGTCACGGGTGCTTCCTGGGCCACCGCCAGGCCAGGGGTGCACATTGCCCTTTCAGAGCATTCACTTAACGTTTTTTCCTTTCTGTTTTACAATTGTTGTCAATAAAGTTATTCTGGTTCTTAAAGCAATAAAGGTGTCCGGTTGATTCGTGTGTGCAAACTCACCTTTTAGGAATTCCCCACACCAGTTATTTTTTATTTTTTTTTTATTTTTTTTTCTTTTCAGTTTTGGCCAGGCTGGGCTCGAACCGGCCACCCCTGGTATATGGGGCCAGTGGCCTACTGCTTGAGCCACAGGCGCCACCCCCTCCCAGGTTTAAAATGGGTATCCAGGGGGATGTCCACCCACCCAAGAAAACACAAAATTAGTCTTCCCCTTAAATTATCTGTCAGCATGTCAGTTGGAGTGGGATGGGGGGATGTGGGGATGGGGGGGGGCGGGCCCTCTGGGGACCTGGTGTCTGTTGGTGCAAGTGTATGGGACAGTATACATACAACATGGTCTTGAATTCATCATAGTGGTTGCCTCTAGGAAAGAAGTGAAGGGAATGGGGTTGGGCAGGCAGGATCTAAAGGAAAGAGGTCTCCAACTTTATATGTAAACTTTTGTTTTTTAGATATGCAAATATTAATGTTCCTTGATTCTGGAAAGCAAGCTGAGGTCCCTGGGTGATGGCATGGCAGAGTTCTTCTTTGGCATGCTCACTGTGACAGCAATGCTGTCACTAATGACAGCAATATTAGGACTGAACCTTCAGCTAGCTTCCTTTGCTACAGATCATGGGGATAATTTTCTACATACTGTCCTTACAAAACCTCCATTGGTGGTTTTTTTCCCTTCAATTGTATCATTTCTTCCAATAAAGTAACAATTTTAAAAAATAGGAAGGCTGAAAAATAGAAGGTCAAGGCTGAAAGTCAAATTTGTGATATTAAATATAAGGTAGTAGAATAAATGCCCCTGGATTTTAAGCTAATGGCACTGGCAGCTTTGAAAAATGTATAAGGATGGGGGAGAGTTGAAGGTGGAGACCAGTTAGGAGCCATTGTATCTGATTCAGGTGAGAGACTAAGTGTGACTTCTGCCATGGTGGCTGAAGAAATGTAGAGACCTATAAAAGTTTCAGATAGATTTCAAACAAGTCAACAAGATTTGCTTATGAATTGGAGGTGAGGAATGTGAAAAGGGGAAAATAATCTATGCTGAGATATTTGGACTTGAGCTCCTGAGTCAATTTAATGGTAGTGCTGTCATCAACCCAGGGATGTTTGCAGGAGGTACATGTGGGGTGGAGGGGCAAGGAATGCATGCCATGTAAAATGTGAGATTCCTGTTAGACATCCAGTTGAAATGTCATGCAGGTAACTGGAAAAATAAATGTCAGTTTTGAAAATTTGAATTGGGAGGGTTTTCTGTGAGTATTGAAGTCCAGTGACTGGAGAAGCTCACTAGAAAAGATAATCGAGGGAGCATGGCACAGCAAACCCCATGCCCATGGAAGCTAACATTTTGAGGGTGGCTGAGGTGTTTGTACATCCAAAGAACTTCTTGTTTCACTTTGGCTATTACCTCAGTCCAGATAGTGGCCCCAGTGTGTGCTTCGGGTTCATCTCAAAATCAGCCTGTTCCTGAACTTAATGTTGCTTCTGGTTTTCCTTTCGGGGTATAGAGAATTGTTATCTTTTTACCTTGTTTTCATGGCTACAGATAGAAAAAAATTATTTCCCAGTAAAAAAAGATTCCTAAAGGAAGTGATAGACACATATTTGTGTGTATTTCTTTTTTTTTTCCTTTCCACATTCAAAACTGCCTCTTTCTCAGTCCCATTCCATTCTTTATTGTAACCAAATGAAATCTGCATCTATGTAACCTAGATCTGTCTAGGTTACATAGAAACATTTTGTTGCATTACAGATATGAAATTTAAAAATGTACATGGACTTTTTACCATGTATTCAATGACATGTGGATGATTTTTTTTAAAGCTAGCAGGTGGGTTTGAGGCATTTCATACAATATAAACAAGTTTAGCTAAGAATGAATTACTTTCCACATTTCCCCATGACTGTAATTTAACATTTTCTTAAAAATGAGGATCTGGAGGTCTGGAGGCGTTTGGCACTAGTCAAAATGCGGTCATGGAGGCCTCGCGCTACTGACTTGGATCCTGCAGGGACAGATTATGAGTACACATTTTGAAGTGGAGCAATTATCATCTCTTCCCTCCCCTCCCCCCTGTACATTATGTACTTTTGTGTACATAATGCATACACTGTAGGCACTCAGTAAATATTTGCAGGTCATAAAGATGAATGTAAAATTGAGAGGCTGTCTGCAGTTTGGATCAGTAAATAGAACCCTAAACTGACACTAAAAACTTGGTGAGATAAAGAATTTAGAGATAACTAATGCAAAATTCTGCAAATAACATGAAATTTACATATGAAAGTAGGTGCATAGTAGTGGTCATGGAGCCAGCACTTAATGTTCTTTGTAGATAAAACATCCTATTTAGGATGCAGAGGAGAACATAAGAAGAAAAACCCAGAGGTCCTGTAAATTTTGCAGAATTTTTCAAGAAGGGCTCTGAAAGGTAGAAGGCAATGCCTGGGAAAGAGAAGTCTAAATTTGATGAAATGGCAAAGGCTGGTAAAGTCGTCTATGAAGGGGAAATGAAGGATTATGGACCAGATAAAGGAGGAAAGAAGAAGGACCCTAATGCCCCCAAGAGGCCACTGGCTGTCTGGATTTTTCTTCTTCTGTTCAGAATTCCAACTCAGCAAATGTGAAATGTAAATGTCATGCCACGGTGACTGGGAAAATGCCAGGAAGGCTATGTTGAATATTGGGATGAAAATGTGTCAAATGGTCTATGAAGCTAGTATATGATGCCCAATGATCATACCAATGTACACAGCTATGATTTAATAAAAAATAAATAAGTAAATAAAAACTATGAACAAATTCCTATGCACACTGCACATATCTTATTTTGAAGTAAAAAACAAAATAGGAACAAATACAATTCACATCACTTCATGTGGTCAGCTGGCCACAGTTTGAGGATGCCTGATCTAAGGGGTTTCCTGAAACAATAACAGCATAGGGGTACAATGAACTCTGTTCTGGTAATGGGCATACCAAAAGCCTTGATTTAAGCTTTATACAAGAGATCCATGCAATAAAAATATTTGTATCCTCTTAATATTTTGAAATAAAACATAAAATAAAATTTAAAAAAAATTATAAAATGACAAAGTCAAAATCTAAGCCCAGAAAATATTAATAATAACACTTTCAAAGAATATTTTTAAGATTTAATAAGTCATGCAAGTGTTTAGCACCATGTTTGGCTATTAAATAATGTCTATTGAGGCTTTGCTAATATAGACATTGTACATGCCAATATTTTTTTTAATTTTTTGTATTGTTAAATCATAGCTGTGTACATTAGTGCAATCGCCTGTACCCATTCTAAGATGCACCATAGACGTGGCCCCCCCCATTGCCCTCCCTCCACCAAAACCTCCCTCCTCCCTTCCCCTTCCTTGGCCCTTTCCCCATAGTCTTGTGCTATAGTTGGGTTATAGCCTTTATGTGAAAGCTATAATTTAGCTTCATAGTAGGGCTGAGTATATTGGATACTTTTTCTTCCATTCCTGAGATACTTTGC